>JAHWFP010064416.1:47208-62010 GCA_023313725.1 Lithobius niger
CACTTACTTATCCTGGCAGCACAAATTGGTAGTACAGTTCTCTTTTGACCTTATCGTCCTAACTAGTAGTCTATTCCTACTGAAGCTGTGCACTAACGAAACCACCGGTAATCTATGCCTGTTGAGCTGCGTACGAACTACACGAACTTGCTAGAACACTGCCTGCATATTCCTGCGAATACCCAAAGCTTCGTCATGCTAAACCTCATCAAAATGAGACGATGTCTGAACAGAACCTCATCAGACCGCATCAGACATCTAAAATTTAGTCCCAACCATTTGCTCAACTGTGATTTTGTTGGTAAGCCAAAGTCATGTGAGATACAAAAACCTTAATGTCACAAACCATTCAAATACGAATGGTTTTCAACTATCACCAATTCTTTCAGGAAGAATCAATAGGCAGTGACGTGTCTGACTCAAACCATCGTTCTGTCTAAAAGTGTTCGGCCACCTTAATTTGTACTTATGTAATTAGAATGCAATGGAGCAAGGAAGGACCAGTCATGGACCACTGACACCTAATCCGCAAGATATTACAGGAAAATAAAAACACAATTGTCAAAAAACAGTAACAATATATTGACAGTGTATAACACACACAGTCTAAAGTCAGTGATGTAAAGTGATTTAAAAGTCAAGTGACAGTTAAAATTTATAAAAAGAGTATTGTAGATACACTACTATACACTAAACTACTATACTATACTATACTAGTATACTATACTATACACTAAATTTACATGGCCAAAAGAAAGCGTATTTTAATGATGAGCTTTGAAATGACCCTAATCGCTGCCTTTCGTCTTGTAAACAGGTGCCGTTTTTTGATGCGCATTTCAAAGCGCATCAAAAACCGGCACCTGTTTACAAGACGAAAGGTTGCGAGTAGGGTCATTCCGCTAAGGAAGGCGATTCGGCCAGTGCGATCGGAAAACCCTTCCTCCTTACCCTCCCTTTGGCGAATAGTAAGTCCCACGCTGCTCTACCCCATGCATGTAGTAAACTAGGTCAGCTTAGACCCAAGTAACCAAATGTACTCAAATCTTAGTGGTCTTCCTAGTCATGTACACTTATTTTCAGTTTATCTACCTAAAATTCGAATGGCACCAGCACAAAATACGTGGGCGCCGTAACTGTGTCCACCAGCTTTACCAGGCGTTCTCCAATGGCACAATGCGACTGCGAGTGTTTACATGCCTAAAGACGATGCGATTCAGACTCTTAAACCACCTCCATGAAGCGCTTTGGGAGAAAGCGTCACGAACGGAGAAAGCGCCACGAATGGGTGTTTACAAGACCCACGGACGCAATGCACATCCCTCTGAAGCGCTTCGAAGTGGTCATGTAAACATAGTGACTGTCTACTGTCACTGATTCTAAAAGGTCAGTTTATAGTAAATATAATAAAACCAGACATAAGAAAACGAGCTGTACTGCAAAAATCTACCAAATATTGCAACATTAAGTTTCCATGTTGAAGATTCGTTTTAGTAATAAATAAATAAATAAATAAATGCGCTTTAAAATTATTAAGGGTTGAAGTTAAGTATGCAAAATTAATTCGTGCAGTCCTATACACGTTAAAGGTTGGTCATGGGTTACTTTGGTTTACATGAATCACCTTCTTCTTCTGGGTCACTGTTTCGCTGATAGGTACATTTAAACCGTATTTTGACCCAGAAATACTGTGACCAGTATGACATGTTGACCCAAACCATAGGCGTCGATCCTCCTGAGAGGAACGAGGGGACCGCCCCCTCCCCAACGATATCAAGACGAGGGGTTCGTCCCCTCTCACGAAATAGGTAGCAATATTGTAATCGGGTATTTATTTCTCACATCATCAAATTTGATCAATCACATCATCAAATGATCAATCCCTAATACAGGGAAGTAATGAAGTAAAGAATTTAAGTTGCAATTAGGCCAAGGTCTGAGAGATGATGGACTTAAGGTAAATGTAGGATGGGGGCACATCACTCCGCTGTAGCAAAATTAACAGATTTTTTTTTAACCTTATAAAAATCTTAATTTAAAGTAATACAATTTTATGGTAAAAAAATCAACATCACGCTAAAAATCAACGCACATTAAATTTCATTATTAGTCGACTTGAAAAGCTAAGCTTCTATTAATTTCTATTAATTCGAACTATACTTTCCAAATGTATATAAACAACCGTACTCAGCATTTAGTGCGTGTGAGATTTTTTTTCCACTTCCGCCGTTGTACTAGAAGTGTACTATTAGTGCGAAACTAGCCAAAGCAGGAACAGCAGAGCCAAACGAACAATGCCAAACGAAAGGTATCAGAGAATCAGATTTCAAATTACTTTCTTTGCGTGACGTTGAAACGCAAACTGGAATAGCCTGGCGGGGGGAAGGGGGTGGGGAGCAAACTGGCAATTTACGCCCCCCCCCTCCCCCACACAAAGCAATTTTACTCCCACATAGCAATTTACGCCCTAAAATTGTGCTAGCAAATAAATCATTGCATTTTAAAATTGTAACATGACTGTGAGTGGTAAATTTTCACGATATAGTGCTCATAAATTTACAAGCTGGTTGTAAGGTAAGGATGAAGGAGATAAATGCAGATTTAGCTTGAGACACACTTCATTCTTCGTACTACACTGTCATATTTGTACTGCACGAGAACGACGCTCACGTTAGGGTGAGTCGAAAAAAAAATTAAATTTTCGAAATTGAAAAGGTCATAGTGCAGAAAAGTTCCCTTTTAGCGTCACTACCACATACAAAAAAAATTAATCACTCTGAGGTCATTTTCTCGGGTTGCCACAAAAGCCTTGAAGTTTAACATTGTATATCAATGGACGAAACGGCAAAAAGGGGAAAAATGATGATTTGATTGTTTTAAAATTAATTTTAACATTATCTCGTTTGATAATACCAGAAGCCATAACAAGTAACCACAATTTCAAGGATTTTTATTTTTTTCCAGAAATTTGATAATGAGGTTATGGGCCAAAAAAGGCAGAAATGGCTATTTTAGCCTATCTTTGAAGTTAAATTATACCCGTAGTTTTGAACAAAAATTAAATTCCTTTTAATTACAGCATTGTTTACATATTTTCTGAGAATATCAAATGAAATAATGATAAAATTAAATTTTCAACCAATCAAATCATCATTTTTGCCTTTTTCGCCGTTGCACCCATTGACATGCAATGTTAAACTTCAAGGCTCTTGTGGCAATCCAAGACATGACCAAGTAATGAAATTTTTTGTGTGTGGTAGTGATGCTAAAAGGCAACTTTTCCACACTACGACATTTTGAATTTCGAAAATTTAATTTTTTTTAGCTCACCCTAGCTTACTTCCTCTCTCGTAGCCTATGTATGAGACACTACTGTGCATCTCTGTATGTCTGGATAGGCTGATGCCTGCCTCACTATGCTACATCCTTTATTTTTTACATTCTAGACAACACATAATCATCTAGATTTTTTGAGGGTAGAGCGGGGTGGTCTTTCTCTCACTGGTATATGTTACTTTACAATACCAGGTGCATTGTTCCTAATTGTAATATTTTTTGCGGATCAACATGGTCACTGAAATCACTTTCTAACATTTTATTAAATTACTGTTTGAAAAACTGTTTGAGTTGCACAATTTTAAGTTAATGTTGTTTCTTGAAACTTCTTCTCCCCTTTTCCCTTGTAAAATACATGCATTGCCCTTCTACCTGTTTGACTGTAAACTGCTTGTTGCCAATATTTGAGATCAGCTTGTCTTCTAATGTGCTTAACATAGATCTTGCCACCTTTGAAATCAGACGAGTAAGCTTGTCATCTCTTAGCCGCATTTCCTTTCTCTCCTGCTTTCCTAGCAGCAGTCAATTTTTAACTCATTCGAATACAAGTGGATCTTCACATTTGTAATCACTTTGTGGCAATTTGCTTTTTAAATCCAAAATTGTCTCACTCAATAGTCATCTTTGTCGAACAATGCGGTGTCATCGGTACATTTTCAGAAATTGATACTAATGCTCTATGCAAAGACATGTTTTCAATTATCGCAGCTCTAAAAGCTTTCAAAAATAAATTATTTAGGTGTTCAAGTTGACCGTTAAGTTGTGCCTAACATGGAGTGATGTTCCTGTGGCTTTTAGAAAAGCTCTGAACTCTTTCGATGCAAACTGCAGTCCCTTATCTAGTAAGACCCAGTGATATCCAACCCTACAAAAATTGTTCTGACCATTCTATTATCTCACTAGAAGTTAGTGATTTAGTTAAACGGGCTTCTGGCAGGAATTACTTATCCACAGGGCCGGACTGACTACTGATGGGAACGGGTGGGAATGATCGCAGGGAGGGGGGACTATGCTATGCAATCAGGGCTAGGAAAAGTTGGTAGAGTGGCACCTAAGGGGAGGGGTGCTGGGGGATTGGCCCCCAGCTGCGAGGCAAAACTTTTGAGAATTTTGGATCTAATTCATCGATTTTGACGCAGTTTTTCGTACTCATATTAAGAGAGGGGACGATTTTCAAGCCAGAGGAGCACCCAAGGTAGAAATCCCCGCCCACCCATCCCTGGTCAGTCAGGTCCTGCTTACACCGTCTGCACTTCTCAACAGTTTTGGCTTTATGCTACTGCCTGTTAATTGACATGCATCACAGTGCTGTACAAGTTCAGCAACATCATGATCTAAGGAAGGCCAAAGTACTTTTGTATGTATGAACACTTTGGCTTTACTGGTGCCTTGATGTTACTCATAAGCAATGATAAATACCTTTAGCTGTATCTGCATAAGAATTACTATCCTGTTACCTTTAAAAACTATACCATACTCCCATGAAAATTCTTCCTGCACTTGCAATATGGCCTATTTTTGTCGTATTTACCTGGTAACAAAGATTTCTTTACATTTAAGCTCTTGGTCAACTGTTGTTGTCTCTCTTATCATGTCAGTGTCAACTGTTTCTGGAATAATGTAACAAAATTCACGTACCGAGGCAAAGGTGTCATGCTCTAATTTATGTTTTGTCTTAGTTTGCTGTGTGTCATTACTTATTATGTTGACAGAGTCTGCAATGTTTTCAACACCTTTAACTTACAGTAAGGTTAAATGGTAACAATTTGAGTGAACAATGTTCAATTCTAGCTGAAGAATTCGATTTTGGTGAGTAAATCACCTATAGCAGTTTGTGATCAGTTAACCCTGAATTATCACCCATACAAATACAAAATAAATTTATCACATCACCACAGTTGATAGCTCTTCTTTTTCGTTTGTAAATACCTGGATTCATGCCCGGTTGGTACTTTACTAGCAAAAGCTATCAGTTAGAATGCATTTTTGTTACCTGGTGATTCAAAATGACTTCCAGACCAATTGGGCTCGCGTCAATATCGGCTCAGTCTCTCATTTAAGAACGAAACTAGGCAAGACTGATAACTTTGCTACTACATCGTTAAGTTTGTCAAATAGCTTTTGCCGTTTTAATTCCCATTCTATGATTCCTTTTTTTTTTATTACTTTAATTCTCTTAACACTCCAGTGACATTCTCGACACTCCAAAGTATATTAGGCCTAGAAAACGTGTAACCTAGGTAACGTTTTGGGGTGGAGTTGCATCTTTAATTGGTGTAAGTGTTCTACCAGTTAACTGAACAGCTTTTGAGGATACAAGACTTATTAACTCCAATTTGTACTCTCAGAATTTGCGGTTCGAGTTGTTTAATATCACGTCTTTCTCATAGAATCTAATTAGAGCAGCATCTAATCCAGCATTGTGCTCTTCATGATTTCTCCCATACGTAGCTATTAAGCTATTACCAGATAATATTATTACGTGATACTGAAACACTTCTGCTGCTCTATGTAAACCGAAAATTAGCACCTTGTAGCTGCTCTCCATATTCTCCATATTCTGTTGCAAAAGTTGTCATAGCTCTGCTTTCTTCAGCTAATTCTAATTGGTAATAGCCACTAGTGAAATCTAGTTCAGTAATAACGTCTGAGCCATCATGGTTTCCGATTAATTCATGTTCCAAAGGTACTGGCTATTTTGCGCTTCTCCAGCTTCATTTGAAATTTTCAATTCTAAACAAATTCTTATACAACCACATTTTTGGTCTAACTACCAGTGATGCTAACCATGTGGTTGGTCCCGCAACTCCTTCAGTAACATCTGTTGCAAACAGTTTCTAATTTAGTTGTTCAACATTCCCACAAACATGGTATGGAAGTCACCCGTGTCACTACTCAGCTCAACTTTTCAGTGACTAGGTTAATTTGCTGCGTATTGTCTGGGTTCAAGTCAAGAAAAATCGTTTTTCTGCACATTTGAACTCATTTGCATGTTTTGTTTCTTTTTGGTTTTGCTCAATTCAGCAAAACGTCTGTGCTTTTTTCCATTTCATACACTCTTTGTCTCGAGCTACGTCAAATTTACTTGGAAAATCTCATTCATGTCTGAGTTTGTAACAAAAACCTCTCTTTCCTTTCTGGTTTTCACATTTTTGGTTGCTTCTACCGTTTGTGTTGACTTTCACACGATTTACCTGTGGCTAATAATGGCTCCCCTGGTTGCCTGCGGGTGAGTTTTTTATTTCTTGTGATTGCGTTAGCTACGATAATCTGTCAATCGTGATCAGTTCGTCTAGTTTTGAACCATCCAGGCCGCCTGCTTTCTTGAGCAATCTGTGGTGAAAACTGTAACTTTTACGCATGCATCTATCTGTAAATTGATCTGTGATGAACTCATCTGCTTTGTCTTAGTCTTTGCAATGCAACGCTGTTTTTGGTAATGGTGCCAAATAATCGTCTACCTTTTCGTCATCTCTTTGCGTGGTGCTTTGGAAAACAAGGCATTCAAATTATACTTTGCATTTCGTGTCAAAATGTTCCTCGAATTTCGTATTCCCAGGCGCATTTGTCGGATTCGCTATCATATTTCCAGCTTTATCTATGAATGCAAACGTTTCATATAAACCTTGCAGATATGGACTTCCAGTGTGAAGAAGAAATGCTGTTCGTTGGCCATCATGCGTCACACATGCTGTTTCTGTATAGACTCCATAGGACTTCTTACATTTTCCCGCCTTGATTCTCAACATTCTCACCCTACACACCAAATGGTCCTACTGGTATCAGTACCGCAACTAGCTTTTTCCAAGTTAGGGTGCAAGGGGAAAATGTTGGGCTTCTCCTCAACAACTAAACAATTTTGGGGACAAAAGGACTACCAGCCCAAACCAAACAACACTTAATTTTAACCGTTTTGGCCCCTGAGTCGTGAATTTTGGGCCCCCTACCACTGGGCCTGGGTTCTTTGCACTCTTTTCACCACCGCTAATTGCGGCACAGACTGGTATTGCCATCTCGTCGTAAGGTTACAGTGAGGTCGTGGGTGCCCAGAATGAAGGAGAGAAATGCAGATGTCACTTAAGACACACTGTATTCTTCATAGCTGCACTTCAGGCTTGTGCACAGCACGAAAACAATGCTCACACTCTTTGTCGGACCTTACTAGACTGTACCAGGGATCTCTGTGATATATCTGGATTGGAGATGGCACACCCTACAGTGCTACTAAAGAAAAATGGGTCAACTGACTACTGTTAATTTTCTTAGGCCGCTAAACACTAATGAAATGGTTCTCAAGAGTGGCACTAAAAAAAATTGACGCGAGCAGGTGGTGTTTTTTTAATTTTTACTCGTGTTTTTCAGCTGCGGGTAATGGGTTTTTTTTTTTTACTAAACAAAACAAACTCATTAGCCTACATTTTGATGTGGAATACATGGTGTATGTTTTAATTCCGTGATCAGCATGCAAAAGGCGCACATTTGATAAGACATTCTTTCGATCAAAGTTTATTGGTTCTGTGACATGCCTTTGAAGCTGTTGAAACAACTGTGAGGAGTTTTACTTTAAATACAATTACTTGCCATGATTACCAAAGTTCAACTCTTTAACTTGTGATGAACTTTGAAAGTAGCGCAATTTTCCGTCAACCATGGCAAATGCCTTTGTATGGCTCTTAGATCGTTTTGAGATGATCATATGAATGGAACGCGAGAGATGTGGTCATCGGCTCCAGGTAGTGTTTGGTGAAAGGGCTGGTGCGTGATTTGAATTCTTTTTGACAATGTCGTAAAAAACGTTTCATGCACCAAGAAAAAAACCCATGCGTGCTCTCCTGAGAACCACTTACTTAACTTTTAGCGACCTTATTCAGGACACAAAGCTAAATCAATGGGTAAACTGCAGGTGATTCCAAGTCATTGGTGGTTATTGTAGGTCAGTTGGTCAATCTGCTTGAGTCAGTCGTTCTGTATCACTAACTCAATCCAGGTCAGATGTCAGTTGTGGTCATGGGTCATTCCGTGTCATTTGGGTCACTCTGTGTCAGTTGGGCACGTTGTATCAGTTGGTCACTCTGGGTCACTGGTCACTCCAGGACTCAGATCATGGAATTCAGTGGGTCACTGGATAACGGATCACAAAAAGATGGCCCATTCCATCTCAGCCAGAACAGAACCGGATCAGGTTTTTTTTTTCTACAGTGACCTGAAAATTAGGTTCATCTGAGACCTGGTGATCCAGACTAAGGGCACGTTTACACAGCGACTCGCCTTTGCATTCTCGCAGCTAGAACTCAATCGCGATTGCAAAGGTGACATTGCCATGGTAATAACGCTAAATGGATTAGCTAAATCCGATATCGTTTGAGTGGGTGATGCCTTGTTCCCAAAATGCAATCTGATAAGATTCCCCAAAAATGAAGAAGAAATCAGCAATCTGTTCCTCAACAACTAATGACCCATACACTACTTGTCTTAACGGTATTTGGAAGAAATACTTTCCACCACTACTCAACACTTTCCAGTCCCAATAATTAAGTACTCATTAAAATCAAGCGATCTGCTTTCGGTTTGGGGCTTGTTGAAGTAGCTTACACATCCATAACCATAAAATAAGTTTGCTTTATTCCGTCTGACACATAATCATCGATTGGCAGTAATCCCTTTAACTGCTTGTAACTGAAACCACATATATTTTTTTCTTTTAATCTGTTACTTTTGCTATGGCCACTTGAGTCGAAGTAAGTTGAAGTAACCTGGCCAATGGACCCTACTTGAAACTGTGGATCAGGTACTCAACCCAGTGAACCAGCCAAAAACTTGAACCAACCCAATTCGGCCGTGATTACTGCTGGCGTGTTAAAGAGTATAATTTTCGTTTTATGGCTTTAATGTACTCTTTGTTTTTGTTAGACCGCTCTAGATTCAGCTACTCACTTTCTCCGTGTGTGTAACGACATAGTGCCGGTACGGTAATTTTTTTATGTCATTTTCTTCTAGCAACTAAATCGACATTGTTCGGATTATTGCTGTGGCTATGTTCTTATACCCTTCCTTTGGAACTAACCGGTGCATCAGTTATTGGGGGATTAAGTGCTATTGAAATATTGTTGCTGTCCCTCCTTCCAAATATGGCTTTATTTTTTTCATTGCGTTTTATTGCAATCCTGGAAACGCACGAAGGTAAGTAGTTTCACTCTTATGTGTTTATAATACATGACATTCTTGTTATCGACTACAGGAGATACAAATAAGCTTTGCTAAACTGTTTGACGTGATTTACTAAATAGCAAAAATTCAGCTGAATACACGGGGTGAAGTGAAAGTGTTGTGCGGCTAAAGCTTCGCACTGTTTAGATGAACTGTCCAATACGACTGACGGCGATCATTAGGTCAGTCACTGAGTATGTTAGGTGAGTTTCCCATTAACAGCTAAAATTTCTCAGTAGGTTACTGGCAGGAGTCAGTAATTTTTCTATGGGGTCATTTGTGATGGAGCTCGTTGGTTACAGCCTCCAGGTATGCTAGTTTCCTTTTAAGCGCTCAATTTTCTCAATATATTACAGGCGAAAGACTAGTTTTTATATAGGATTATTTATGATGGACCTTGTTAGGTCAGTGGCTTTGCGTATCCTGGGTGATGAATCTTTGGAGGGATTAAATTTCTCGCTATTTTTCAGGCGAAAGTCAGTAGTCTTTCCAAGGGATCATTTACGAAGTAAATATGCATCTGAACGAATCCTTTATCATTTACGTGATTTGCCCTTAAAGGTTAGCAGCAGAGCTGTAACTTGTACTTGGGTTGAAGCAGATTTTGACTTTTACCCCTTTTTCTCCCCCACACGATTAAATTTATCGGCCATTCTACCAAGCCGTTAAACGTCAATATTTATACTGGTTTCGAGCTAACCATGGCTTCTATTTCAGTAGGCCTTGTCTCGCATCACCTAATGCCATTATAGTAGCTAGGCCAACAATTACACAACCGTAAAGATTAAATTTAATTCCTGTTCTGTGTTACATGGTATAGTTGTAACACAGTATGGCAAGTCAAGAAGTACTTACTTCAATTAAGTTGTGTGGTACGTTTTTTGTTGCTTAGGTAATGCAATGCGCGTAATGGTACGGCGTCTTACATAAAACTTCAATCAAGATTTAGTTGCACAAACGAAAGACACGCATTTTTCTATCTGTGCATTGCCGCTTAAAACAGTGACAGTAAAATTCACTGATTGGCGAGTGTTAAGCGTGATGGAACCAAACACGGCAAGATTTTTTTCCCTCATTTGTTGATGCTAAAGGCATTTCTTTTAAGACAAAATTCTATTACTTAGCTATCCCTGCTCCCCCATAAAAAAAAAAGGTTCGCACAGGAGGCACCTGCCTCCCCATTTCGTCTCTTATGACACTGCAGCTGAGGGATTTCGACTGGGTTGAACACTGCAGTTCCTTAATTATGTCAGATTTTGAAACTAATCTTGCTCCAAGAATTAATCTAGTCGATATATATAGTTTGTTCCACATTATGTTTGAAGGAAACTGACCGTATGACACCACTTTTTCTTGCAATATGAATGCAAAATATGTGAATATCACACTTGTAAACGCTACACAGTTACTATTAGAGTCTACGAGTGGGATATTTGCATGTTTTTTGCACTCGTAGTGGAAGAAAACGAGGCATCATACAGTCAGTTTCCTGCAAACATAATGTGGAACAAACTATAGTCAAGACTCCATGAGTTGTTCACAAACATGATCCTGTCTAATTCGTTATCGCTTCAACAAACGACTTTAAAAGCATGCCATTTAAGCAGTCGGAAAAACAACTTAAGGCCCGGCGCAAATTGGGCAGCCAAATTAGGTAACAGCCAGCAGCTAACCCATGAAACCAGCAACCTTTCTGTTGGTCACGTGACAAATCTTGGTTTCCAGCAGCCGTGAAATATCGACAGCCAGCAGCCAAGAGCAGCAAATTAGAGCAGCTATAGTCTCAGCAACTAACAGGCAAAAGCACTGAATTATCGGGTATATGTTTGCATTTTGTATTCAAAATGGCTGGAGAACGAAGACTAGGAGCTGCAACCTTGCTGTTGTTACCTTGCGGATGATGAATCGGAGAAACAACAAGTGACTCGAAAAACGAGACAACGTTTTAGAAGAACAGCTTAATTATGATGTTACATAAATTTGCTTAAAGAATTGGCCCCTGGATGATCAAATTCATACAGGGAAAACAGCTGCAGGAAATTTGTGAAAATACATTGCCTTTTTTTAATAAATGTATTATAAACGATAGGTCGTAACGTCCGATAGAGTAACAATGATTAATATAAACAATATTCTGGTGGAGGCTTAAACGACGTTCCAAGAGTTTTCTTCAAAAGTTTTTTTTTCTTTATGGGGGCCATACATTACTGACTCTCCGCAGGAAAAGTAAACGTACCTTAAAAATAGAGTGGTCGCACGTTTTCTGGCAGGGGCTATTAAATTATGACCTTCTCCCCCAAGAAAAAAAATAGGGGAACTCTCCTCCCCCCTTCCCTATTGTCGGCCCTCCATAGTTAAAAAGTGCGGGCATTCGTACGTAAATAAATTTTACGCCCCTGCTAGAACACGGATGATCACCTTATTTTTAAGGTACGATTATTTTTCTTGCTTTGCATTATTTCTTTTTCAGTAATGTAAGGGGGGGGGGGGGGCAGTAGCGCCTAGGGCCACGAGTTTACTGAAACTTACACATTTATTATTTATGTGTTATTTCTTTTCCGGTTCATCCATGATTATTATTGCGATTTGTTTACGGGTTTTTGTCATGAATTTGCAATAAGCTACAGCGCGCGTTTCTTTTCCTGGAAACAGTTTAGCAAAAGAAGAATATGGTGTGCGGCTACGTCAAACTTGATCTACAAAACGGGATTGACGTAAAGTTCAATACGTAATACTGATGTTGACGTTATATACATACTCGAGTTTCTCTTTGTCTCTCGATGGAAATAAATAAAGAAATAAATAAAGAAAGAAAGAAAGAAAGAAAAAAAGAAAGAAATAAAGAAACTCACGGACTGTTGGTTTGCCGCTCAAAAATGATTGAGCAGGTGCGAGTACAACAGCGCCATCAACACCGCAATTGGGGGGGGGGGGGCCAGTTGGGGGGAGAGATAACTTCATACTGAGGAGGGACCCCCACCTCCCAAACACAGTCCAGTACCCTCCGAACAGTAGATATTACAAGGAAGAAACGCGGAAATAGCAAATAAAGGTTGGCTAATGCCTAGAAAATGCCAAAAGACCAAATAATTTTGTATTTGGGGTCGTGTCATCTATTTCACTGCTTACAATTTTTAATGACAACAATCGAACCGTTTAGCCTCCACAGAATGGCTATTTCGTGTTGTTGGTGTTCTTGTTCTTGTTGTGGAGACCTGGAGATCAAACTAATGAACAGATTTTCAATTTTTACAGTTTAAAATGTAGGTATTAACAAGGACTAGAGCCTTTTGAACGCTATTTTAATGTGCTACCATATTCTTGATACCCGTCTCCTTGGTGGGAAAACTTTGCTCTAACCTAGAGATCGAACCAATGAACCGATTTTCAAATTTTACAGCTTAAACCTTGTTATGAACAAGGGCCTTTTGAACGCTATTTTAATTGGACTATAATATCTTGTTGTTGCTGTTCTTCTTGTTGGGGAGATTTTGCTCCAACGTGGGGGTCAAACTAGAGAACCGATTTTCAACTTTCGTAGCTTAAAAGTAGGTATTAACAAGGACCATCGCCTTTTGAACGCTAATTTTTACGGAATTGTTTTATCTCAAAGAGCTTTCATGTGGATTTTCTTGTAACACTGTTTTCTCATATCAGAATTCTAGTTATTTAATTTACCTGAAGTATCTCCAAGAAAAAAATAACGGATATTAGCATTAAAAAACATAAGCATTTAAAATACGGATGTAGGTTTAAAAGAAAACTTAATGCTTTAAAGGAATAGATACATTATAAGACACATCCATCAGCATCGCACTATTACCTGTAAAAGAAGCTCCAGCTTCGTAAGCCTTAAATAAAGTTAGCTCCAGCTTGTTTTTTGGGAGGCTGGATATTCTTTTACAACCATTAGTGCGATGCTGATAGCTTACATGTCCTTTTTTTCTATCTGTTCCTTTAGAGCATTAAGTCTTTTTTAAGGCTTACTAAGGTGGAGGTATTAGTGCGATACTGATGGCTCACTTTTTTTTCATCTGTTCCTTTAGGGCATTACTACTTAGAGCAGAGTTTATAAGGGGGGCAACATTTTTCCATTTTGAAAATATAGTTGAATTTAATACATGGAAAGTCGAACACTTGGGGCCCCGAATTCATGAGGCACCTAGGGCCTCAGCGGGTGTAAAGGCACCACTGGGGGGGGGGGGCGATTTTCTACCCTGCTTGTTTTAAAAGTGTGGGCATTCGTTTGCACAAATAACTTTTTTTCTAGGGGAGCGGAATTTTTACGTACCTTGCTAGAAAACTTAAAACCACATTCTTTTCCTTGCTTTTTTTAGGAAGGTGGGTTGGGGGGGGGGGGATAGGCAAAATCTGTTTACTCGTACACGACAGAAATATAAATCCGTCTCTGCCAATTTGCCAGTGACGCCATTTCATCTCGTTTGCTCCCTGTTCACCATAAACTTGTAATTTACCCTTTAATGGAAGTAAATTGTAACCATTTTGTCACCATAATGATTTCTGAGATGGTTAAAAAGTGCGATCATTGCCCGCGGTTTGGATAAAGTGCGGGTATTCGTAACAACAATACGGTTTTTTTTCATTGTTTGTGATTGTTGCCGGCCGGGCTGGATATCGCTCAAAAGGGTATTAATTGTAGGACAAGTCGAGCAAAAAAGCTCTACTACTGAGCAAATCTCAAGTGAGCATCACCACGCTGAGCACACTTGTACAAGTTATCTCTGGACTAACGCCTCTGTGACATTTGCACACACAAAAGTTAATATTGTCAGCTTCAAACAGCATACATTTGTTGGATATATCGCGTAAGTAAATCTCTGCTAGTGAGCAAATCTAAATTGATCATCACCACGCTGAGCGCACTTGTACATTGTATCTCTCGGCTAATGCCAGTGTGACCGTCATTTGTGCACACTAAAATGCAGTGCTCTTAGCTTCAAACGGCATTTATTCGTAGCATTTATCACGTAAGAATTTCTGTGCTTGTTTTGAAACCGCTAAAGTTTGAAGTGAACAACACACCGATATTCGCCTACTTATACAGCTTCTTACTGGTGTGTAAGCTACTGTTAGTGATTTTCACTTCAAAAGCACACAGTAGGGGCCACTGTCCATGCCACGCTGTGCACAATGGTTCGTCAAATTACGACATTCTCATGTAGAAAGTAGGCTACCGTGTTTGGTTACCTATGGAAAATCGGAAACAAGCCAACAGCGAAAAACATACACTAGAAATAA
>JAHWFP010064420.1:0-16318 GCA_023313725.1 Lithobius niger
AACTTTATTCCGATTACATAGTGTTACAGAACATAACCATGACATAATACTATTTAGTTATAACCATGACCATAACGCTATGCAGTTAGGCTACCACGTTGATCACTCAAGTCACTGAAATAGCCAAGCATTTTTTTTTTTTTGCTAAAACACCGAGCAGTTTCGTACTCAAAATCCCGATTGCTTCTTTTTAAACTTAAAAATTAGATGCTGTCTTTTGTTTACAACACAACTGCTAACAAATCCGTACAGCTTGAACTGACTTGTCGTAAATAATAACTGTAGGCGTCGAATTTGCTGAGACAACGGTTCGTGCTACATTCACGTAAGTATAGCCCACTAACATCACGGTCGTGCATATTGCTTCGTTCGCTTGCGTTGACTATCAAGAGATGGCGCCACGACTGTTGATCCGGGTGTTTACTTGCGGCCGTCCGTCGTGCGGCCGTCTCGTTGCGTCCATCTGACGCGACAACTCGATTTTATATATAAAGATATTGGAATAATACGAAACAATAAATACATAAAATGCACACAAATTAAACTATAAAAATTAACGAGGGGTTTGAATGCAATTGAAGAGACACCGTATACAATATCAGTAAGAAATACTAGTACTGTAGAAACTACTCTGGTCAGCAGTAACTGGTAGGACATCATGGCCTAGGCTAAGCAAGCATCAATTTTCACCTCATAACAGTATAACAAAACATATGAGGATAAAAAGAACACAGCAACCCTGCTTTTCTTGACAAGGGGTAATTTTTTTATTTAACCTAACACTTACACATTTAATTAGTATGACTCCCAGGAAAAATATTGTGTTCCAGTAATGATGCTTCTTGTTATGATTGTCAGGTAAAGCTTGGTCCCCAGTACGTAGCCACGTCGTTTCGACCATCACTTCCGCACTAAATGCATAAAACAGACCAAGCCATTTAAAACACCACAACAAAAATTGCATCGTTACCATGATGACACACTTAATACTAAGGCTACACCAATACCAACTTGACCGATCCGATACCGATACTGAACCGGTTTTCAAAATTTTGACGATACCGATATCCAAAATTGTACCCCCAATTTTTCATAAAATGTATAGCTTTCTGCAAAAGTCCAATAATTATTAAAATAAAAACATTTTAAATAATAATCCACTGATAAAACATAGCTAGGAAGAATAAACTCGGTGATTTCCTGAGCAAAACGTCGTGAACTGCATGTCGTAATCTCGAACAGTTCCAGAGTTATCGATATTTCTGCAATATTTCTGCATATACACTTGATACCGCTAATATCGGAAGCCGATCCGATCCAGTATCAGTGCAGCTTACTTAAACACTATTTTTCCTAATGAGTACAAGGCAATGTCATTTGGCGACAAGTTTGGGAATATAGTTGTGTTCTTACAGTTGAAATACAAGTATTTAAAAAACATTATTGTTTTATTATCTTCAGCACTGTTCCACAGTTACTATGATTGTGGGTTTCTACTCTCCCATCACAGATCGACTGCAAAACCTGAAAGAAGAGTTCTGCAGTCCCATTCTTTTACCCAATCTAACCGAGCTAATTCTATTATAATGTTCCATGATCATGAAAAACTCAGCAGCCTGTAATGCCATATTCCTACGAATCTGCTGCTTACTGTAATAAATCTTTGTTAAAACTACGTGGAACTCACTGAACCAACTGAATCAACTATACAGTGGTGGTGTAGACTAAAGAGTTAGGCCATGCAGAGTTAATTGTTTGGTTTACAATCAAGTGCGGGTACCTTAAATTATCTTAAGTCAAAATTTTTATTTGTATCTTGGTCTACCCGCTAAAAATCCTATAATGTTGACCCTTTTTGACATTCCAGTACACCATTTTAATCGGCTCGAAACGAGCTTTTCTGTGGTGCTTAATTTCAAGCCTCTAGCTCAAACCAAAAAGTTATTTGGCAAAAACTAAATAACATAGAACACTAGATGACATACACAACATATTCGCAACATATTATATTGATTCACATTCCACAGCAGACGACATCCTTTACCCACCTCTCAAAATAGCGAAAACCAGTCCACAATTTTCACAACAATTTTCAACAGCTTTGAAAAATTTATAATAAAAACTTTTGCCTGCTGTCTTCTTCAGGTGACAAAGAAATAAAAATACTAGTTACATCACACTGTACTGTCCGATGCTGATTTGAACGAAGAGCGTGCGTGCGTAGCCTCCAAGAAATAGAAAGCCCACATCTAAACGTCTTTCTTGATACTCAACCGTGCTCGCAGCCGCTCTGCCAGATCACCAAATGCTGGATTTCTGCGAAGGTGGTCGACGGTTCATTAGCTCTCTCCGGCTGCGAGCACGGTGGAGTATAAAGAAAGACGTTTAGATGCAGGCTTCTTTTTCTTGGAGGCTATGCACGCACGCACTTCGTTCAAATCAGCGTCGGACAGTAGAGTGTGATGTAACTAGTATTTTTATTTCTTTGTCACCTGAAGAAGACAGCAGGAGAAATTTTTTATTATAAATTTTCAAAGCTGTCAAAAATTTGTTAAAATTGTGGACTGGGTTCGTTATTTTGAGAGGTGCGTAAAGGATGTCGTCTGCTGTGGAATGTGAATCGAGTGACTCTCACTGTAATCGCAGCCATTTTGCCATATCGTATTGTTATAGGTTGATTACATACTACTTCAGCTTTGAACTAGGTGTACCGTAAATCCTGTATTAAAAGCCCAGTTGAAGCTAAAGCCTACCCTCTAAAATGCTGTAAGTCAAAATCATGAAATAGTGGAGTTAAAGCCCACCCCTCAAATTGTCGTTTATCTACGAAAAGTTACCTAAAAGTTATATGATGTGAATAAACATAGTACTGCTTGCTATGTTTACTGCCCCCCATCCCCCCCCCCCCTTCTGCCTCTCTGTAGTAATAGTGGACTCTTCCTTTAGCTCCTAGCACCTGTACAAGGCCTGGGCATCTCTCACCTAAGCCTCCTCCCTTCTTCACAGCAATTAAAAGGATGTAAAAACTGGTCTTTCAGAGACCATTCAAAAGCTTCGAATTTTCTGTAATAGATGTCCTGAACAGAAAGGTTAGAAAATTGAAAATGGATGATTTAAAGCCCCCTATTTTTGCCAAGTTAACTGCATAAGCCCATGGGCGTTTAATCCACGATTTACGGTATGTCAATGAAATAAGTTTAATATAATAAAAACTGAAATAAAATCGCTGGTTGCCTGGCGCTTCAATTTGCAACCTCGCCCGTAAGCCAAACAATTTTTTTTTGCGTGGCCTTAGCAATTGTTAAAGTAAATTGTCCAATAATTTACAGCTACACGTGAAACAGCATGCCAGTTAGTGGTCAAAATTTTTTTTTTTTTTGCTAAATTACTGAAGCTACTTTTAACGATATTGTGCTCTTTAGGGCTACCAGCTTGAGCACTAGGTTCGACCGAGGCCAACCTTCTTTTACACATTACAATGCCCAAGTTTTCAAAGACATGGAACGTTAAATAAATTTGTTCATGATTTTGCGTGTCAACCTTGCATAGGAGTCATGCTAGTTACCCGTGTAACGTTTCAAGTTTAGTATGTACAGCCGAAGCTAAAACTAAGTTACTGTGATCAGTTGATGGGGGAGTGAAATCATGAAGAACTGTATCAAGCCAACCTCCAATTAGGAGCGGGGAGAGGAAAAAGACTTAACGGGACCTTACTGAAATGGAGACTCAAAGCCCCCAGGATCGGGGAGGGGGTGAAAAATCACGCAAAGTGACCCTGTGCGACCGCATCGTGCAGGTAACGCCTTAAACGGGGATTTAGTTCACCCCCACTCTACCTTGGGGCGCTGGAAATGAACGAAAGTCAAAGAATAAAGATAAGAAGGATCCTATCTTAATTCCCAAACTGATACTTACCATCTGGGGCGCAGGACAATAGATGCTCAAAGAGTTGGAACCAACTATTGCGAAAAGGACACGAAATAATAAATTTGTTTTTTACTTATAAACCAAAAAGGTTTTATATTCACTGCAATGTATCAAGAAAAATGTGGGTGAGGCCTAATGGTGAGTTGCCGCGTTGAAAATCAGTGAACACAACAAAGTCCGTTCATAATTGGAACTACTGAAGACACTCTCCGTACCATGCCCCATGCTAATATACAGAGGCTATGGAGAGGCAACCTGACCTTTGACCTGGATAGTACTTCGACTGTCATCACGTTGCTACACAATGGCGACTGGCACAAGCCTCTTGCATTCAAGCCCACCACGTCAACCTCATTGTGACGCCGTAGCAACCATGATAACTCGCAACTACTTTGCTACCGTACGGACTGCACGTCACAATGTAGTGGCGATCATGATCACTGCAGCTGAACCGACTCCTGTGCATCTACCACATTCCGATGCCGTGGTGATTGAAATAACTGATAGCGCAAAGATCTTTTAAGGTGCGGAGACTAAAGACTACTGACGTTACACCATGGCACGTTACACAACCTCTTATGTGGATAGCCTAGGTCTATTGATAAACAAATAAAATATTATCTAAACTATTCTCATTGCCACATAAGCATGCAAAAAAAAGTCCTAGTCTCGTGTCAATTAATCAACAGCTTATACAGTATGGTACAGACCTCAAGCTCCTGTTCGTGAGGCAATCCCCTCCATAGCCTATTAACAAAAAAAGATGGAAAAAAACGATAAATTTAACACATTCGGAGTCACTTAGTAATTTAATTAGTGTTACTTTTGATTACTGGGTAAAACAGAATTGATTATTTAATATACATATTCTTCCTTGAAGAAGGTTTAATTTTCGGAAAGATGATTCAAAAGCCACTTATGTTTTGATATTACAGAGTAGGCCTACTGGCACCAGGTACACACATCACAGCAGTAAATATTTTACTAAAGGCAGTTGAACAAAGTTGACTTTGAAATATGCCAAAGGTTTTATACTGGAAGTAAATTATTTTCCCAACAAAAACAGGTTTTTTTTTTTTAGAAATTATTTGAAATTTTGAACTTTCGGTATATTACTGTCCACTAGGAATTATAGGCAAACGTAATTTACTACCTGGTTGCAATCAGGCTCGGACTGGCTATACTGCCATTGTGCCATTGGCACAGGCGCCCTTTGGTTACCACACTTTTGGCGCCCCACGGGCACCCTTCTGTTTTACCCCTCCCTGAAAAAAAAATTAATCTATTCCGCTGTTGCGCTTCCTTTCAGGCACCAATCCCCTTGTTTCTTTCTCTTTCCTCTTACTTGCTTTTTAACACGTTTTGTTAATTCTCTCCCCCCCCCCCCAAAAAAAAAAAAGATCTGCCATTCCTTGAAATGTACGGCAATACATGTGTTGACATACTTCAAACCCAGTAGAATATCAAAATAAACAAAGGCTCTTGGACTCTTCTCTGGATAATACATGGGGAGTTTAGAGCGCTCTCTTGACTCGTCAGGCTAGACTTCCTGGTAAAACACATGGCGCCCCTCCCCATCATTTGATGGCACAGGCGCCCTTTGCTACTCAGGTTGTGATGGGAGTGCAGGGAAGTCCTATGACATGGTTATTTTAAGTTCCGTTGGTTCAAATTTTTTGGTGACACCATCTACGGGCTTTTGGTAATGTAACCAAGCTTAGAAAATTCTTCATTTAATTAAATAAAATGTTGTACGCAATGGTTTTCAATGTTAAATAAATTTAGTGGTGCTTCGAAAGGCAATTTATTTATATATACTAGTGTCTTTCAGTTTTAAAATTCATGGATTGGAGTAACTTAACCAAGAAAACCTGAAGGCTTGCAGTGGCTTTTCATTTGTTAACTGTGCTATACCCTGTCTCATCTAAGAGTGACCCGTGGAGGGGGTGTGCATGAAACTGGTTTCCAGGTGAGCCGATATGTTAGCAGTTTAAATCAGATTAGGTCTGAGCAGCGCAGAGAAGCCAACTTTCTACTTGGATTTCGGGCAGTGCGGTTCCCATGCATCCCCTGTGGGTCAATCTTTGGGTGAGACAGGGTATAGCTGTGTTACACACACTGCGGAGCTGAGCTGCTGTTTATTAGGCCATACAGTAAAAGTTTAATATGCAGATGCACGCGCAATTATAACCATGTACCAAAACTGCTTTACGCAAAAAGGAAGTTCATTATAACCATGAACCAAAATTTGCTTTAGGCAAAAGAGGAAGTGAACAGAAATTAATTACAGACTATTACCACAAAGTTCCAAACTTTTTTTTTTGGCTTTTTATCAAAATTTTGATTCATTAAAAAGTGATCAGGAATACAGCACTGAACAGTATCAGCACTTTCTTAAAAATCGACACCCAATAGCTGTATGATCTGCGCAAAATCCGAGTGCGCCTTCTGGAAGATAAGGTTAGATCTCTTTTTTGTGTACAGTACATGCCTCCCATCCCTTCATCCATCTATTCTTTCGGCCCCCCCCCCCCCCAAAAAAAAAGAGTGCAACATACCTTCTACTTCATCCACAGCAGAATCTACAGTGAGTTTTGTGTGACCACATCCAGCACAGAAGGAAACATCTTCTGCTAACTGACAAACGACAGAAGAATCCCACATTTCTATCGAGCTTTTCAGTTCCGTTCTTTGAACCATCCTTTGCAATGAACTGAAATGCAACATTTTCACGTTAAAATACAGAACTACATAAGAAGGGTGGAATAAAGAAACAAAATCAACTGCAATTTACTGGTAAGACACAAAGATCACAATGGAGTCAATATTCTTAGGTGTTCTCAATGTTATCTCAATTGTGCGCCTTGTTTTTATAATGGTGTGAATATTAAAAGAATACAACAGTGAACAGTGAATGGTTACAGCACTATACATTGTTCACTATTACTACATAAGGCATATAAGTTGAGTTCTGCAGGTCAGAGTTATTCGGCCCAGTTATAGATGCTGTAACGCATGTGTTTTAAGGCATCGTAATAGGAGGCAGGCTACCTCACATTTTCAGAGGTTACATCATCGGGAGCAAGTGAGGCATGCAGATGCATTCATTAGATTCCAAGGCAGACAGCGAACAATACCATTGCTGCCTTTTTGTTTATACGAATGTGGATGCAACCCATGTGACTAATAGTCACATTTGCCATTTAGGGACGATTCACCATAACAGAATGGTGGGCACGTAGGCGAGTCTATTTTGTGTTGTACAAGCAGTGCTCGGGACCACTAGCCTTTTAGATTGGGCTCCTTCACTGCTACTCTAAGCAGTGCTACTGACAATCAGGGTAAAAATCCGATTAAAACCCGAATAACTCTAAACATATTTAAGGTAGGAATTTCATCTTGAAATTTGTTTCTTTTGTACATCAAAGCTCCCTAGTAAGGAAATTTCACCCAAATCAGAACAAAATTGTGAACGTTATCAAGTTTCAAAAAGACAAGCACGCTCACGCACAAACAGACACGCTCAAATTTCAAATCAGTTGAACATTAAGGCCTCACTTCCCCCGGCCAATGAAGGTTTCAGCAATTCTTCTAGAAACCACTGTAGATTGTTTATAGAAATTCGTATATTTTCACAAAATGATAACTCCTCTTCTTCAAGCATGGTTAAAATTCTGTAGCTATGCATTCTGGTCAATAATGTGTGTGTGTGTGTGTGTGTGATTTTATTTAGCTATTTTCCTTTCGATCTTGACTGTTGGACACAATGTGAAAAGAAGATAGTACATAGAAGGTAAGAGGATAGGGTCACAAAAAAGACTAGAGAAAGAAAGGGAAAACACAGAGGTTAAGTGTTGGCATTAACCCAAAAATTTAGCGGAGTACACTGCTTAAATATTATAACCTATGGAACTGAAGGATATTTAACAGGCTATTTAACTGCTTACAACGGTGATGCCAGCCTTGTTGATCTCAAAGATGAAGCGCTTCGATCTTGATAGCAATACCCTGTAACATAGCGATGATTCCTCAAGAACTAACTTCACTGGATGCTGTTCCCGGTATACTCGTGTAGAAAACATCCTTGCAATTTCAACAGCCACGTGTTCCCCAACATGTCTTCACACATGTACCATAGCGCCACAACCGAACTTGTTCATCTTTTTAAGTGTAGGCAACTTATTCCGACTCCGCTTTTAAGCCTCTTGTCATTTCTTCATTGCATCCATGAAAGGTGCTTGTTCGTTTACTTAAGCTTTTTCCACTTGGAGCAGCTTAATATTCCATTCTTGTTCACATTGAAATGGTAATCATCACCCAGCAGTGATGTTGGGCAGTATCATTTGTCAGCCGGTGCCGGAAAGCTAGCACCCCCTGGAACTAGGTTTTTCCAGGTACTTATGGATGAGACAATATCTGGTATTGTGGTGCTAACACCATATTTTTAAATAATAACAATTAAAATTTTATTGAAAAATTTGTTTTGTTGATAATAGTTTTTATAATTTATTGATTTTTCTGCTATCCAAGTAGAAATGCAAATAAACAAATGCTGGAAGTAGCATCAAAGAATTGCAAAGTAGCTCCAATTCTACCATTGTTGAGCTTTACCTGATTGTTGCATGGCTTTGAGTCTTACAACAGAAGGACTAAAGGAACTTTTATTATAATTTTAGGCCTTCTTTCATATCACAACACATTTTAACAATGCACGTTATTTTGGTACCTTTGTGTTTTTGGTACCATGGTACCGTGAGAACCGGAATACCGCCCAACACTACCCAGCAGGTCCTTCACTCAATGAATATTCAACAGGAGATAGTGGTATTGGAATCCCTTCTTAGCAGACTGTAAGGTGGATTTTCGTGTGGGGTATTCAACTTTCCATGCGGACTTTGACTAGCAAGCATGCTGTATTGTCCTTAACACTCCACTTAGTCTGTCTAAACTCATGTAGCACCTCTTGGTCTGGAGACACAGAAAGCAACTGGTGACAGAAACGCAACTACAACTCCAGTTGCTCCGTCATGACTGGTCCAACTTTATTTGCCACGTCACTCGTCAGTCACGTACGAGTTCCCCCAGTATGAAAATGAAATGGGGCAAGGTGGCCTGAAGGTTAGCACCACTATATCATGTGACAACGTTCAAATCAGACTCAGCGTCCCCCGGCATTTTCGGGAAGAAAAATGCCCCGTGATGCCTCGTGCTCATGTCGATTAACGCATGTAACAGAATTTCCAATTGGAATAACCTAGCAAAGTTGTTCCTTTCGCCTTCTGGCACTACGGCTTCGGCTGGGAGCGCGTCAAACCACTAAAGTATAAACATGAACGTTCAACTCTGCACGGTCATACAGAGCAACTCCACTTCCCTTTGCATTTCCGCCACCAGTTGCTTTCTGGATGAGTGCGGCCTTAATCGCAGGTCTTGAGAGGGGCGAATAACCCCTTTCCTCCGAATGGTAGTACATAAATGTAAATCTCGATAAAACGCAGACTGGTTCAAAATAAATGTTCTTTTATCAACACTTTCTTTGTTGTAAAAGAAATTATCTTTTCCCAAAGCTACCTAATTACAATTTTCAGCGTCGGAAGTCTAGCTTATTACAATATTTGATAAATCTGAAGGAACAAACATCCTACCTGACATACGAAACTGAACCAAGTTTTTCTTTCTTGGTATCAGATTTATGTTTTGATGGTATTATATTGGTCCAAAAGATAACCTCATCTGCGTGGCAATTGCTTGCGAACGAATTTATTACTGCATTTACATCTAATACATCGCTGCACATCTGAAAGAAATTAAGAAAAATAAAACACTGAGCTCATAATACCTGCTTACGGAGTTCACTTGGTTTGAACGTTTAGCCTGCAAGTTGTTGCGCTGCTTGAAATTTATAACTAATGTCAAACTTAGTAGTACGGGGAGAGGGAAAGATTCCAGAATGTAATGACGATATAAACACCAAATTTGTAAAATATATAATGAACTCGCAAATACTTAATACCTACAAGTAGTGGACTAGTTTTTACTTTACTTGCAATACAGTAATAATGCCTTGTTAATAAAATGTTCAACATCATCTGCCTTAAATGTAATTTTGTTTTCCAACCCAAAGTAGCCACCCTAAAAATATTTAGTACAGCCTAAATTTGGTCAAGTTTGCTCGGAATATTACTACCTTAAAGTGTGAAAGACAATTATTTTGTCAGATCGTTCTATATTTTCCCGCACAATCTCAAACACAAAATACTGTTCGGTATTCGCAAATTTTCAGCTGCTTTGAACGGGATGTCAAGTCTCTTCCTGCAACCTTCTTCACGTTAGATCATGTTTTCTTTAGCTGTAGCTCTCGATATTTGCACGACCGTGCACTACATTTCATCAGGATTAAATAAATAAATAAAGTTATAAGCTAAGACATCAGATTACGTGTCAGCATCGTAATATTGCATTGCAATGATGTACAGCAAGTTTATCTTTCATTTTTATACTTTTATTAACTAGGGCAGTGAATACCGTAGATGATTGTATACGGGAAGTGTAACAGCAGTTTATCCAACTGGCCAGCCGCATATGGCTAAAATGAATAAATGTATAAATGATGTATAAACTGAATAAATGTATTTTGGACCTGAACTGAATTTGACTTCATGCTTCGTGGAATAAAAACAGGGACACGATCTTAGATAGACTCACTAATTTTGAAGAATATAGACGAGGAAATGGCATGATTCTAAACTCAAGCCTCCACACTTTCCCTTAATTTTGAATGATTTGTTCGAAAGGTGCTTGTGTGTTTCTCAAAGTAGTGTGCTATGATGATGTCAAACCTTCAGAGTTCACTCCTTAAAGAGATAAAACTCATTTCCTTGGAGTTAAACTACAAAAACAAAAAAATAGTAAAAAAAACAACAAATTTCTGTAATAACAAGGGTGAAACGAATACGGTTTCAGCAAGCGAAATAGCAGAAACGTCTGCTTGTTTGGGGCTCCAGTCTATTGAATGGCTGACACCCAGGCCTAGGACATTTTTTTTCCAATTGATAGGGACCCGTACTTTCCGTGATATTTTAAAGCAAAATTTGGCGATAATATTTGTTGCGAGAAATTTTAAAATGTGCGGTGGATAAAGGTCAATTTGCGATACATCATGTTGCAAGTTTTGCTGAATTTTGCAACCAAAAAAAACATCCCAAAATTTAACAGAAAATAGCCTAAAATAGTCCTCACAAGTGGTGTACAATATGAATAAAGTTTAAAAATTTTAATTCCACTTCAAAACAGCTGCCAGTAACAACAGAAGATCTTATTTTACTGCAAAGTTAATAAAATTTTGATGAAAAGTAAGTCATAATTTATTTATTCGGGCAAAAATTGTGAATTTTGTGGGAAAATGTAAATTGTGCGATCGCATATTTTCATTTTTGGCTTCAGCAAACAGCATACACCTCCCCAATTCAAAAATGGGGTCAAAATTCTTATTAGTAAAGAAGTTGCGAATTTTGCGATTTCGCAAAATCGCATAAAGTATGGGTCCTTACCAATTGATCATTTAATATCAATTAGCTCTCATCAACACCAAATAACATGGGAAAATTCACAACACGAGAGTTAGAACTTTTTCCCCCACAATGCTTTCCACTCCCGGTATTTTTACTTTTTATTTTCACAACTTTACCTTCATTTCAAACCTTGTAAAAACCCTGTCCAGAGTAAAGGTAAACTCACAGTTGCACTCAATGTCGTCCTTTGTAAAGTAGCTAGCTTGATTGACGCAGGCTTACTACTTAAACTTAGCTCTTCCATCTCCACTGAACCTTTGAAAGCAACCAATTGAAGCCAGTGGTCAGTGTCAGTAGCTTCTTCTACTGGCTTCACTAATGCTACCTTCACCTCGAAGGTTCGCATGTCAAAAGTCAATGTCTTCTGTACGTGGCCGTAGAGCAGTTTGGCTTTCACTTGCTTTACACCTACAAAAACAGTCTGGAAAAAAAAATGAGGCCAGAATTTACAAGTTATGTGAACAATTCATAGAAAGTTACAGGGAATGAGTTGATTGACCTGCGAACAACGAACAAAGTTATTTTTTTTTCTGATCAACTGTCAAATTATGTAATGAAAAAAGCCACCAGACGTGCTTAAACCACCATACTATTGGAGTACCATACCATTGGTGAATGTGGTCAGGGTTGGATTGGGAGGAGCTAGGCCTCCCCGGGAATATAGTGGAGGGGCCTCGGGACTGCAAAGAAGAGGGGGAAAGGGGTCCATGGCAAGGGGATCTGGAGGAGTGCCCGTAAGCTTCCACAGTGGGAGCTAGTGTACTTTTAATAAAATCAGCGTAAATTTGAAACATTTTCCTACAACATGCAATTTTGGTAAGCATTTATTTCAAATTATTCAAAGAAATATTTATTTTTGCAACAAGTGCCTCTTGTACTGGAAGGCCCAATTCAACAATGAATGTGGTACGGTATTTGAGTGGTCTCAGGTTGGTTCGACTATTCCTTACAACTAGAATAGGAATAAAATTACAAGAAACATGCTGTCGACAAGGATCTTACTCAGATTCAGAATAAAGGCGCTCATGTGTCTTTTCCCTGATGCCCAGATGGATGACATTTGAGCTACATACGTGCTCGGCCTAAGGTCACGCAAAAAAAAAATTGTTTGGTTTACGGCCGAGGTTGCAAACTGGAGTACCAGGCAACCACACATTTTATTTTATTTTTTATTTTATTTAACTGACCACATTTCTTTGACGTGTACCTACCTCAAGACTAAAAGAGCTTGCAATCAGCCTAAAAAAGTTTAAAATTCTGCTAATATGTTCTGCTAATATGTTATTATTATTATTATTAGTATTAAAAATATTTTAGTTTTTGCCAAATAACTTCTTTGTGGTTTAAGCTAAAGGCTTGAAATTAGCACCATTAAAAAGCTAGTTTCGAGCCGGTTAAAACAGTATACTGGAATGTCAAAAATGGTCAACATTTAGCAAAAATATGATTTTTAGCGGGTGGGCCAAGATGGAGATAAAAAATTTTGACCCGCGATAATTTAAGACACCCGCTCGCGCCTGTAAACCAAACAATTAACTTTTTTGGCCTAAAGTTAAAAAATTTTGACCCGCGATAATTTAAGGCACCCGCTCGTGCCTGTAAACCAAACAATTAACTTTTTTGGCCTAAAGTTTGTAAATTAACATAATGTACAGAAAATTAAACACCGTGTAACACTACTTCAAATTCACTACTAAACCTCTGTTTACTTCCTCGGCCAGCTGTTTGCATGTTAAAATTCACAGCATGTTAAAATTCACGTTAAAAAACTTTTCTTCAGCCAAATAATTAATGGTTAAAATCAAGCTGCTCACACCCATACCAGGGGTGCTGCCGGGAGTACCAGCTTTTTTCACATTTTTTCACATTCCCACTTTTTATTTTTTTCACATAGCCACTTTTCAGTTTTTTCACATTTTTCACAGACCCGTTTTTTAATTTTTCACATTTTTCACGTACCTACTCTCATTTTCGTATCATCACTATTTCTTCGTTTTCATATATCACCTGTTTCACATTTCTTTAATAAAAATTTTTCGTTTCCAATAACCATTGTGTTTTCTCTGTATATTCATTGTGGATATTTTACGCTTAATTCAAATATTTTTACTCAACAGTTTGGGGCTGCTGGGCAAATTTTCGGCAAACATTTCAACTTTACAGTTCGTTTGTCTTCTTCAGGCTCGTTTTTCTTGTTAGAGTGTCCTCTCGTTACATCGCGTCTGTCTGTTAAATTTCTCTTAACTTTACACACTTCATTTTAACACTCAGGAGCTAGTACTAACCTTTTAATTTGATCTTCATTTAACATGTTCCAGAACTGTCAAGCTGCATTACTGACTTGTAATGCAACTTCCTGCCATCATGTGGTTCTCAAATTTGTTTCCGTGCCCCTAGGATCTCACAGATAGTGACTGATGAAGGTATTCTTGTTTTTCCAAGTGCAGACAGCTACTAGTTCATCCAATGAGATGTCTGAGAGTCCATACCCATGATTTGGTGCCATTTCATTTGCCCTCCGTAGTTCTTCACAGATCCATTGAGCAATATTTGTAGGTGAATTTTTGCTCCAATTTTTGCTCCACTTGGGGCAAGCTTTAGAATAAAGGAGTTCACTTCCCCCAACAATTTTCCATCTTGATCTCATCTATTCCAGGTTTTAGTTGCTTCAAGGTAAAACCACGATTGGGCCCAGGGCCTTGACTGCCACCTGTTTCGGAACATCCTCCGAGTTTAAATGCTTAGCTCTGAAATCTGGTGGTACGTTCAGATAGACAATGGACCAATCCCTGGAGGCTCTTGAAACAATTCTGATCCCTCGAGAAGGCTGCCAATTCACTATGACGTGCCTCAGTGGCAAAGGCAACGAGCAAGCTGACTGACAGATGAAGTAAGGAAGCTGTTTTCAAGGGTTTGTATGGCGCTCTTGGCAGCCTGGATAGGATCATAGGAAAATTCCAGGCAAGAAACAGTCTGCTTCCCTTGGTCGACTTACACAGAAGGTTTGATCAGCATTGATATTATTGTTTTCCCCATAATGTCTTCTCTGCTTAGACAAGATAGAACAGAATTTATGATGGAATGACATATTTTAATTGCCATTGATGATAGGCCTGCCTGAAATAGATTTTCTTTAGGAATTTCGAAAGAGCAGCAACTGAGGGGTTGCACGGATTCACCCTCTCCTCTTTACACCAACAAACCACGGTTTCCATTTTGACTTGCGCATCTATTGTTAACTCCGATGACACCGAAGAAATAGTACAACTACCTTAAATGACAGTCCAGATGATTTAAGGATTTCTTCAGTCTCCAAATGTGAAGGTGTAGTGCTGCAAAATTATTGTGAACGGTCTTGAGATCGTGTTAGGTCAGGACTTTTCAGAGTGGTAATGGGAATGGATCCTCCTTTCAATTCCAGTAGGTCCACCAACCACGAAGCTGAGAGCCAAAGGAGAGCAATTAGTATTAACATGCCTTGCGAGGCCCTGGTTTTGTGTAGCACCATTTGGCCAAGTGAGAATGATGGAAAGGCGAATGCTGCCATCCTGTCCCAGTTCATACTCAGGCTATCGGTAGCCCATGCATGTTCGTCTGGAAATGGTGATATGAAATTCTGTAGTTATCAATATGCCCTGGTTGAAAATAGGTGGACGAACGGCGTCTCCCAAACCGAATTTAACCGACCACCATATTCTCCAGTAAGGTTGGCGCTACATTTTCCACCACAATAAATTTGAATTAACTTCAAAAGGATCATTCAAACTTCAATCTGTATTTCTGTATTTACCACATGTTTGTTGCGGATGTATTCCGAAGGGCTTCGGTTGAATTCTTGCTCAAAGCGACTATCGAATGAGCTTAGGACACCATGCTTGCGCTGGTCCTGCAACTGGTGCAGTTTTTTTTAGTTTGCCTTCAGTTGCCGGTATTTTCGATATTTTCTCCTCAGTGTGTTGCAAACGAATTTGGCCAGGACAATGATGGAAATCACACGATCAGGATTTTTGCAAACAGTGTGACGATCATCCAACGTTTTTCAATGTTTGCATGAAAGTATTCCTGAATCTGACATTTCGACCATTACTTAACACTGTAATACACCGAATCTCTTGAGCACGGAAAACACAAGTTGCGTCGTACCAAACGAAAAAATGAAGTGAAGCATTGTTAGGATATCAACAAAGGTGGGGAGATTGGTTATGCGTCTTGACTCTTTTTATTTATTATTGTGCATTGAGCTATTAAACAAATTTAAGCTAGAATTATAGTATTTTGAGGAAACATAAAATCATTTCTATTTTTTTGACACTTTCCATAGCAGAAAAAAAAAATGAATCGGTGGTGGCGAGTTACTAAATCAAGATTAGTTGAACTCTTGCCGAATTACTTAACTAATGTGTAAAAATTAAAAGACAACTATCACACTAGTATGTAGAGTCTAGATTTCCCGTACCATAACCACAATTATTTTTCCTTGATTTAAATTCTGTGTGTAATTACGTCGAACAGAGTGTTGTTTAACACTGAAGTTCACAGTCAACTACTAGAATCCTTGATAAGCTAAGAAATAGCTGAAAATTTCGAACCAATAAACATGTTTGGTGAGCACAAATTACCAAGCTTGTATTTTTGTGTATATTCTTAGAAGCTGATACAAGGTGTTAGGCTGCTGTAACTCTTAAGATGTTTTGCTTACCTCTGGAATCCAGGATTGATACTTGACCAGTGGTGATTGCTTATTTAAGGTAGGGTCTTCTGAAAGATGTTCTAGGACAAAAAAAAAATTGTACCACAAAAAAAGGCATTCGTAATAATAA
>JAHWFP010064423.1:0-10459 GCA_023313725.1 Lithobius niger
TGGTAATAATTACTAGGAAATTTTATTCACAGCATCGTGGAGATGAATAGCGGATACTTTGGTAATAATTACTAGGAATTTTATTTACAGCGTCGTGGAGATGAACAGCGGATACGTATGGTAATAATTACTTAGGACATTTTATTCACAGCGTCACGTATGCAGGTTACAAACGCATTATTCTAAGGGGGTGGCAGGGGCCCCCCCCCCCCCCCTACACATCCCACGTAACTATCACTGGCTTCCTATAATCTTCACCAATCAGAAGACCGGTGAACTCGTTACCGAAAATTCGCTAACGGTGATTTTAACACTAATGTCCACATCAGGGTAAACTAGCCACATAGTTCACTTCGCTCACTCTATGGGCGTAGACCCATGCTTCATGTACTTTCCTTGATCCCCAGAGCATTACAAAATCAATGTAATGATCATTTCGACGCAAATTAATTGCAATTACTGCCAATCACCACTCTGAACGTATTTTGGGTGTTTTTAACCTACATAGATCATTTGTCTTGGCCAGGCTCAACATCGAGAAGGGAAAACGTGGGATGTTTAAGGTCTTAAGGCCAAAATACTGAATAAAATGACCATGAACTTAATGGCCAGAGAGTCAGTCAACAGAGAGGATTTCAGGATCTGTTTCTGGTTGTGACGTATACCGTAAATCGCCTATTAAACGCCCATTGGCTGTAAAAATTAATTCGATAAAAAAAAGGGGGTGGGCCGTGACAAAATTGTGATTGATTTTTCAAATCTTATTTCCATTGGGGGGGGGGGGAGGCATTTCGGCCTAACTCCATTGCGAAAAATTTAGCGGTGAGTGGTCAAACGGTGCGGTGCAGCATTAAGCAATGCCTTTAATTTAATTTAATTTAATTTAATTTAATTTAATTTAATTTAATTTAATTTAATTTAATTTAATTTAATTTAATTTAATTTAATTTAATAGTAACATTTGTCGTCATTATATAGATATATACATGGTGACGATACATTTTCTCCTTTTTACAAGGTTATCAACAACAAGAAAAAAGAGAAACATGGACAACGCAACATGGTTAAATATATAAACAAAGCAATAAGCGGAGAGAAAAAAAAATGAAAAAAATGAAAAAAAAATAAATAAATGAAAAAAAAGAATTCTTTATTCTCATTTTGTTCGAGAATTTACGTTTATTAGTTTACCAGTTCATTTAGTTTGCTGTATATATGAAGCTTTTAGTTATTTTTGGCGCAGAAAAACCTCGATTTAAAGGACTAAAACATGGATTTCTTTGAATGCACGAAGCTTTTAGTCAATTTCTAGCAGAAAAAGTACGATCCAAAATGCTGTAACGTCAGAAATCGTGGAATAACCTAGGTACAAGCCCCCCACCCCCAGCATGGAGGGGAGGGGGGGGGGAGAGGGATGTAACTAGGCAATATCACGGTTTCCGACCTTAAAGCATTTCAGGGCGGTAACTTTTAGGCTGTTAAGGGACGGTGTACGGTTCTAATCGATGGGTATTTCAGGTATTTGTTTCGTAAACTTCCTTGTTTAACACAGTTTTACAACACTCCCAGTGGCGTGTACAGAATAGGGTGGGCCCCTGGTACAGTACTATACACGTGGGCCCTTGCACCGGGGGACATTAATCACAGTGCTGCCCAAAGGGGGGGGGGGGGTGTCTGGGGAGATACCCCCCAAAAGTTGAGAATTTTTTTGAAAATCCACATTTAAAATTGTGCAAAATGCTTAACTTTGGGCCCAATATAATCAGTAGTAGTTTTAAAACTTTGCTTTAAAATTTGGTTGCATTGATGGGTGGACCCCAACGCAGGTGGGCCCCTGGCACACTGCCAGTCTGACTCTATGGTTTACACGCCACTGAACACTCCAATGTCTTCGTTAGAGTGTAAAAAAAAATCAAAATCAACTTTAAACAAGTCAAACATCCTTACGTGCTATCAAGTTTGATTTTCTTCCCTCTTCATATTGACGCATTACCAGGTCTTCTTTCTAATGTTAAGTGCTTCTACGACCCAATCATGTAAGACGATCCATCATTGTTCGAAGATGGGTTACCCCCCGCCCTCCCGGCTTTCCCTACCCTGTTTACCATCAAGTTATTACGAGGAAAGTAGGCATAGCATAGGTATAGTTCATTTCCGATTTCAGTCATGAAAGGGTTGTAAATCACTTTGGTAGTGTATGAAAGCGAAAGAAAGGGAGAAAAAAAAAAGAAGGGAAATAAAAAAATGATTGGTAGCTGTCTCTTTATTGCTTTAAGATGATGTGAATTAGGATTGTTATAAATAAGATAATTAGGATCTGAAACGGTGACAGGCGCGGAAGAAAAAGGTTAAGCTTCTACGAACTACGAAAGGTCAGCCATTTGTCAGGTCTTGTAAGACGAGGCTGTTTTATGACAAAATATTCGTCTTCGCCGTGATCGTAAGCGGAACTGCTTCCGTGCGTGCCGCTGCAGACAAATTGATGTCATTATAGGCCTAAAAGCGCATGGCGAAAGTGTTAGGCTTTAAATGTGGCTAAAGTGGAACGGTTTGGGCTAAAATCGCAAAAATTCAACATTAAACATTAGCTTATTAATTTTAGTCGTTGTTTTTACTACAACCAAGTGGGGGAGGAGAATTTGTGACCGAGACCCTCTACTGAAACATCTTAGGTTCATTCCTTAGTTCCATCTAAGTTTATAGAGGGCGGCATGAGTCATACGTTGGAATTTCTGCTAAGTTTACAGCCTAAAATTAAACAAAACTAGCTGGTCTTTAATTATTATTTGGTTTAGCTTAGTTGCAATTTAGTTTACTTTGGATTTGGGCTGAAAAAAAAGAGCAAAAATTACCAGAAGGAATGCGTGGCGCCCTCTGAAAACTCGGACGGAACTAATAGGAATGAATGTAACACGTTTCAATAGGGACTTTTTTAGTTGTAAACTCTCCTTCCCAACCCTATACCTTCTTGATACAACTAATTTTATTGACCCTAGTTTGGGAAGGGGGAAATTCACCGGCGTCTTTTACCAGGGGTGCCCACCCCCCTCAAAGACTATGAGGAGAATTCTCTCCATTTTTTTTTCAAAATGCCCTTCCCCCACTTCTCAACTTTCGGAAAAGTTGTAGGCCTATATTTCGTAGCATACAACTATGAAATGTACATATTTGGTCCCTAGTCATCATGCTACGAAATGTACAACTCTTTCGAAAGTTGGAAGGGGGTTTTGAAACAAAAAATCAACAGGTATTAAAATGTGACAGAACACACTGGTTGACCAGCACGCAATTAGAATTATATTTATGTCCGAATTTTCTTTCACTTTTTAAAATTTTATTTTAAAGCTGTAGCATAAATTCATCGTGGTTGAGCGGCGAGAGAGAGCTCAGCCTGGTTGCTGGAGGATTGCAGATCTGGCCGAACCATGGAAAGGGGACCTTGGCAAAGTCCCCGCCAGGACTGCCCGCCAGGGTAACGTGACAGGCTACCATGTTTCTTCAGCGGATATGGGATGTATTCTGGCTAATTCTAGACAATCTTTCGGCCCCGACGATGATTGGAGGTTTCCCGGATCGAATCCCTGGGCTAGCACCTCCCTTTACCAGATTTCTTCATCTCTAAAAAAAATCTGGTAATGTTCAAAATTGAGCCGGTTCAGCCATACAAGCATTAATTGCTTTGGCTGACATAAGGCTCGTCAAATTAATTTTTAAAACAAAAAAAAAATTAACTTGTACACTTCATTCTGAATTTGGAATTTGCAAATTGGCGAGGCCGACGGATTTTAACTCGGTTTGGTGTCGTGAATTTTGTGAGGATATTGATGATTCCAACTTCCCGCTTATACGACCGGCTTGTTTACTGGTTAGTCGACGAACTTTGCTCCCCCCCCCCCCGACCAAAAAAAAAATGGCAACGACGAAATGCTCCTCAGTTTCCCCCACTGTGGGCACCCCTGTCTTTTACAAATTTCTGCGTTTATACTATTCATAAAAAGATAAAAATATATTTGTGTGTGTGTGCCCGTTTGTTTGTTCACCTATTGGTCGGCATATACAGCAGGTGTCACTGGCGAAGGCGTATAAAACAAGGAGAATAGGGGGGGGGGGATTGAGGTTTAATGGCGCGTCGACAACTTGGTCATTAGCGCCAACCTCAGTCACAGTGCAGTGGTCCGGGTTGCCACTGCACCACACATTACAGAGATGTTATAGAAGGAGAATAGTTGATGTGAAATAGCTAATATGAGAATAGCCGATATGAAAAATACCGACTTGTCGAAAACGCTTACAGAAGTTACTGAAAGAGCGGCAGCCCGTAGAAAACACGGAAAAATTGGAGGGGGGGAGGGGGAGTTCGCATTATTGTGAAAGACAGATACTCAGCAAAAATAAACACCCTACAGTAAATACGTGTTTATTGTGCAAACACAATGGCAACGACGAAATGTTTTGGGTAACTGGGTCACACTAACCAAGGTAACGCTAGTACGACGCCCATAGAGCGTGCAACAAACAAAAGAGTGCTAATTATTCACCTCAGGGGTGCTTCCAGGGGGCCTGCTTTTATCACATTTTTTCGCATACCTACTTTTCACTTTTTTATGCATTTTTCACATATCTACTTTTTACTTTTTATACATTTTTCACATGCCTATACTTTTTATTTAATTTTTTATACATTTTTCTCATTCCTATTTTTCATTTTTTGTACATTTTATACTACTTACTTTTCATTTTTTTATTCATTTTTCACACTCGTAGGATTTTTATCCGCTCTCACAGGCTGACCTGGCTGATGACTGGGAAGATGACCTAGCTGTCGACGCGTCATTAAATCTCAATCCGCCCCCCCCCCCCTTCCCTCGACAAAGTCCCTACTGTTCATTGCTGGCTAAGGTAGTCTTCAAAGACTACCAGACTCCCTTCATTGGCCATGGTCTGTTCTGACGATGAATGAAGGTTTCCCAGTTCCCACTCCCGGATATACCCCATCCCTTAACTATTCCTCGTTTTCTCTTGTAATTTTTTATTCTTTATTTCTTTATTTTTTATTTTTTTTATTTCTCTGAGCCTTAAGTCAGCCGAATCAATATAATGCTTGTGTGGCTGAGCCGGCTCAATTTTGAACTTTACCAGACTTTTTTGAGAAGAAATAACTGGTAAAGGGAAGAGCCAACCTGGTGATTTGAACTGGGAAACCTCCGATCATCGTAGGGGCCGAAAGATTGTCCAGAATTGGCCAGAATAGTTCCCATAGCTGCTGAAGGAGCATGGTAGCCTCTCACGCTACCCTGGCTGGCAGTCCTGGCGAGGACCTTGCCAAGGTAACCTTTCCCAGGGTTGGACCAGATCCGCAAACCCCAAAAATGTAGGTAAATACTCTCTTCGTTCAACAATTTTGTCCAAATTTCAACCAATTTTCACCATATTATTCAAGTTTTGAATGGGAGAAAATAATCTTAAGGAAATTTGTAAATAAGCCATCAGCGAAAGTTGTACACTAGAAATAACGTAGCCACCTTTACGCACTTACGTTTCGTCGGAGTGGCATGACCCGGATTCGAACCAGCTACCTAGTTCGCCCCCAGATCACTTGCATAGCACCTTAACCGTTATGGCCACATCCTCCACTGGCATAAATCGTTTTATCAACGTATTTTCAACATTGCAAGTTTCAACAACTAGCGAAATGTAGCGAAATTTTGGTCGAAATACCGTTCTTCCAATATTTCAACCCACCTCCCATATTTCAACGTTAAATAAACGCACCCATGCTGTCTGATCTCTAGCTGAGTAAATGTTTAAAATTAAATGGGGTGGAAATTCTCTGAACATTTCTGGATTTCCCTTTACGATTCTGCGTCGTTATAAATAACCTTCCCCTTCTCCTCCCCTCCCCCCGAATGCCCTGCCTTCCCCTAAGCCCTCTACATCTTCCAGTCTCTTTTCTTTTTTTTTTTTTAGACATGGCCTCATGCGTCAACATTTTGCTGGCGCGTGTTACACTTCGAGTTTTCTAATTCATCGAGTCCCTCATCATTTGATTAGCGATCTTCGTTGCTTGCAATGCCAACGATCTATCTGTAACGCCGTCAATTTCCCCCACTCTCTGTCGCCGATAAAGCATAGAGATATTGTTCGAGCCAATATCGGGCGCCGTAGCAGGCGCTGCGTAAACGCTGCACTCCCAAATGGATAAATTTTAGTTTCCATTAAACGTCACGTCACGGTACATTATATACCCTGACGTGACATTTAATGGAAATTAAAATGCAGTTATCTGTCACATTTAGAAGTATATTAAATGTAGGCATCTAAATGTGACAGATAACTCCATTTCCAAATCCAAGTCTATACAGGACTGCCGTAGAATGAATGGAGATGGAATGTTCAGTAAGAATTCGACGGAAATCATTCTTTCACGACTGCAGAAATCATTATCCTGCATACGTTCAAGTGTACAGCACGGATCCTCGTCCTGATTCCAGGAGAAAGTAGGTCAAGGTGTATGTACATCATAATTCCAATAGCGGGGTTCCCGCCAAAATACTGATTTAAATTTCCCTGAGGTGTCCAGGTTTTCCGGAGTACTTTAGGTAAATTTCCTGGCCTCTTACCGTAATTTCAAGAAGGAATCTTTTTAACGCATTATATCAGTTTTACTTGTTTCCTTTGGGCCTTTACCTGTTTATAGGCCTAGCCCTATGATAAGTTTGGATGCGTTTTTATTTGTTTATAAAGTTTTGAAGATTATATTCCAACCCGGCTTGTTTTTTTCCCTGAGTTTTCCAGGTTTTTTTGGCGAAATACCAGAGAATTCCGTGAGTTTTCCCTGAGTTTCAAACGTAATCTAAATTCCCTGAGTTTTCCAGGTTTTCCAGGTTGGTGGGAACTCTGAAGAAAAAAAGTGAAGGGTCTGAATGACTCATTATCCTCAGGTTAATCCCAATTCAGTTCAAATTACTGAAAGACCTTTCTGGTTCCCAAATGGACGATGGGGCTGTAGGGCTCATCATCCTGATTTCAAAGGTCAGACGATAATATTCCTCACTTTAATTCCAAGCGTAAGGGCAGAGCTCATCAACCTTCAAAGGTAAGAAAGAAATCCATCCTCCTGATTTCAGGGGTAGAGATATGCCACATCATCATTCATGGGTAAGATGGCTCATCACCCTGGATTCCAAGAGTATAGGCAGGGCTCATCATCCCTGTCTGCAGGGCTTGCCGCCCTGATTCCAAGAATATGATCGGACAGTTTCCTGTAGCTATTTTGTCTGGATTCTAAGAATATCGATGGGGGTATAATCGTCCTGAGTTCAGTGGTAAAACAGTTCTAATGTAAAAATTGTCATCCTGATTCCAAGCGGATGGCCTATAGACACGGCTCACCATTCTCGGGCAAGACAGGGCATCACCACGATTTCAATAGGATGATTGAAATCAGGATTCTTCAGGATCCAGGAACCACGAATCAGAATTTAGGAAACAGGTATGAGGATTCCTAAACCCTGTTTTCAAGAGCACAGACAGGGCTCACATCTTTCAACGGTAAGACAGAGACCCTTAACCACCATCCTGATTTTAAGAGTCTACAGGCAGGGGATATTATTTTGATATCGAAGTAAGACAATTCACTGCCGGTTCATCAAGTGAGCCTTGTGTTATTCCAAGAGTAAGATATTTTAACTGCAACATTTCTGCAGAAATTCTCATCATACCAAGAGTAAGCCGTGCAAGTATGCTTAAAAAAACTACCAACCTTTCAGAAGTTCAGAAACACAGCTCACGTACAACAAATCGAAACTTTAGGTTCAAATTTTTTCACAAATGATTGCTTTTAACCAAACTATCATAACTTATAGTTTTATTAAGAGAGCGTAATAAATGATTTGAAGTGATCATATTCGTTAAAAGCCTTTTTATTTGAAAATACAGCAATACAGCTGCTAGATCATTAACTAACCGAGAATAATGATTGGAGGAAATTAGTTTTTGAGCGCGTGACATCTCGGATAGACATTTATAACCCGTCGTCACTATTGCCTCCGTTAGTTATGAATGTTATTGGCGGAGCGGAGCGAATAAGGCGAGCGTAGCGAAGCCTACAACGGACACCAAATTGCAAAATGTTGGTTGGTTGCACGTTTGTAGTCTGGGTGGAACCCAACCGAATGGTCAAATTGGAATGAAATTTGATACATAGCTTGAAACCCCACCCCCCCCCAAAAAAAAGTATTGCTGAGCTAGAATTTACTGTAAATCGTCCAATTATTATGGAAGAAATTACGGTGTTTGGAATTGATTTCTAACACTCAACATTGCGAATTTGAAATCCTGGAATCATGAATAGTACAATTGTTAAGCAACAAAATCAAGCACAATGAGGTAAAAGGATGAAATATGGTGCAAAAGTCGTTCTTAGTAATACAAATCGAGCCAATCATGGAAATCCTCAAGAAAGACCCCCTGCCCAAGGGTCCTCCCCCAAGTCCCTGCAACAAATTCTTGCAAATTGAGGTAAAAGCATGAAATTCTGTACACAAGTCATTCTTAGCAGCACAAATTAATTCAGCCGTGCCCAAGGACCTTATAGTACCCCCCTGTGCCCCATCCATGATGCTTGACCTACAAATTCTTTTCGATTGAGGAAAAGAAGGAAATTTGGTACATAAGTTATTATTAGCAGTATAAATCGAACCAGCCATGTAACCTACCATAGGCTTGATATTTTAACCCGCTCCGCCTGTAATAGGCCCAAAGCCTATTTGGTAGCTTATAATTACTCTACTCATTCATTTAGCTTTACTTTAAATTCGTTATTTGTTTGTCTCTTAAGACATTTTGAAAGGTCTTCGGAACCTCAACCCCGACACGTTAAGAAGAAAAACCAAGCGTATATATCACATGAAATTGTCTTTTAACCTCGGCACGTACAACATTGTTTTGCTTATCGCATACCGACCCTCACCTCACATGCTTTGCCTAGGTCATCACTTCATTCCGCAACATTCTCTCGCTTTTGATGACGTTTTGCCCCAGAGCGTCAGCATGCACGCGGGCAGGCGTGTGCGCAGCCGCTTGATTTGTTTGTGTGTATGTGTTGGGATGAGAAAAGGGAGGGGTGGAAAGGGGTGTTTGTGGGGCAATGTGGAGGGAAGGGGAGGGCAGGTTGCTTTGGGGGTAGGCTTGGGGGAGGACATTGGTGGGTGGGGGTATGCAGAGTGCAAGTGTGCGCGTGGAGACGCGTTTATAGTCAATTTCACCGTTGGGTCGGGCGTGCGGCCCCGTATCTAGACTCGGCCGCCAAATGAAGCCATTACCTCGCTTATTCAAAACGTCCAAACTTCAATTAAGGGGAGGAAATGGTTCTGAGAAGACCTGTCTTTCATCGTCCTAAATTGGATTACCCTGGCTGGTGCGCAAGACCCGTGTTTGAGTTGAGACAAAAGAAGGGAGAAAAATTGTTCGCCGCGCTTCGTTCGTTGTCACCAGCAGGCGCCACGTACCCATCCCCCCCAAAAAATACGAAAATGCGCTTATTAAGGAGCGAAATCACGTCTATAATATGTCTATGTGTTGTTTGGATAGGAGATGGGTGAGGAGGGGGGGGGGGGGCGAGGGTCTTCTGGGGGTCTCTAGGCGGCATTTAATATTACAGGAAAGGGCGGGAAGGGAAGCGACGTTCGTTCGTTCGTTCGTTCGCCTGGTGGCAGGAAAAAGAAAACTCACCCCTCCGGAGGCGTTCACACGTGAAGATAAACGTTCCCCGCCCGTTGCAGCGGGGCCGTATCGCGGTATAAATCAGGGGCAAGTCGTTTAATTTTTCAAACACGACGAACTGGCAATTACCGTCCCTGATTTTGCGCCGAATCTGTTGGTCGGTCGGACGGACGGTTTAGGCTGTTGGGAGGAGGGCGCCACTCTCGCTAGCTATACGCTAAACTTCATTGAGTGTCGCTCCCATCAGGCCACGCGACCATGCAAGGCGAGCATTCGAGCTCATTCATTCAGAGTGAGTCTGGGGCTGATTAGAGATAGATTTTTGAAAAGGTGGTTGGTTTTCTGTCGACTGCCGCCTGATGGGGTAATAAGTCAGCAGTCAAGGAGGGGGAAAAAGCCGCAGGAACCGAACAAAACGCAAGCCGCCAATCGGTGATTTACAACGAGGCTGGGGTTTCAGAAAACGACTTGGCATTCCATTCGAATAAATGCACTGCATGCCCTCGATGAAACCAAATAAGGAGAAAAGGCATAATTTATGGCGTAAATAAAATAAGGCTTCCCCCCCCCCCCACCCCTTGCACTTAGGAGTTCATATTGGGGTTTATTATTATCATTTTCTGCTGTTTTGATATTGCGTGAAGGTGTATGGGAGCGGGGTTCAGTGTCCGTAACGGAGTAAACATAATTTTTTTTTTCGCCACTGACTGACATCATTGTACGTCATCTCCTACTG
>JAHWFP010064433.1:1107-17435 GCA_023313725.1 Lithobius niger
GCCCTAGGTGTCACAGTATTTTCATGCGAACAGGTAATTAGCTACCCTAGTATATATGTACATGTGTATATACATCCTTACGCTGAACCATAGTCGAACATTGTGACAGCCAATCACAACGAAGAACGTGGAACATTTAAGGTCGACACCAAACAACACCAGCGCCTGAACTAATATGAGGCAGCCTACGAGGCTGCATCAAAAGGGAATCCCTGTTTAAGTGTGCAATTACAGTCGCTTATTCCTACTTAATTTACTCATGGGAAATTTGTTAAAAGCACTTCGGTGTCGAAGCTGTTCTGCATCGAAGTCTTCCCTCGGGCTCAAAATATAATTTTGAGCAAAAGCTGGGGCGAGTTGCTCGTTAAAAACGAACCTAAAATATGACGCCATTATGACGCAATGGCGGCTATGTTTGGAAACGACGTACCCAACAATACCGTCAAAATTGCGTCGTATTAGACGTTCGCGTTTGACGAGATACTCGACCATTGCGACCATTGTGACCTTTGTCGCTGAGAGCGACACCTATTGATAACGAGAAACTCACTTCAAATAGCTTCGGCCATGGTTTGCATTACGACGTTAAAAATTAATTAAGTGGTTCTCAGGAGTGTTATTAAAAAATTGACGCGAGCGGGCCGGTTTTTTTTTCTCTTTACGTTTTATTCAAGATTTTTCAGATGCGGGCGAAGGTTTCTTTTTTTTTTTTATCAAACAAAACTAAATCAGTACGTAGCTTACATTTGTTGCGGAGTACAATATCTTTGTTTTAATTCCCGTGTGAGGGTGCAAAAGTTGCACATTTCATAAAAGTCATTCTTTAGGTCCAAGTTTTTAGTTGTGACATGCCTCTGAACGACCCTTAGATTTGTTTCGAGGCGATCATGCGAATGGAGCAACGTGCTTATGTGGTCATCGGCTCCAGGTAATGTTTGATGAAAGTGCTGATACGTGATCGGATTTTTTTTTTTTTTTAGACAATGTCATAAAAAAGTTTCATGCGAGAAAAAAAAACCATGCGTGCGCTCCCGAGAACCACTTAATTAACTTTTAGCGGCCTTGCTGTGTGTCGGCCGATGAAAGATGCAGGACATTCCCTAACTGAGTTAGTGTTTAAATTCAGCTAATGAACATCGACTCTCACAGTTGTAAGACCACAGTAGCTTTCGAAGTCTTATCACTGTCTGTCGAATGTGGTTGGGCGAATTTCAGTACACAAACAACAGCAAAAATTTTCTGACACAGAGAAATTCTCAATGGTCATGTATTAACAGTAGCCTAGAGGTTACTAATTCCGGAGAAAAAAAAAGATACGGAGTTACATTGTGTCCAAGAATACCACGTCTTACTAATACAAGAATTTAAACTGTCTAAGAAAACGTGTTGGACTTAGTTGTCACGGTTGATTATAAAGCTTTCGATTAAAGTTATGTTGAACCTTCGTTTGGAAGAAGAGAAAAAGTGGAAGTTGCTGTTTTGCTTTCGTATACATACTACGTAAATACGTGCGCAATTTATTGTATGAATCAGCATAGCTGTTTAAGTGTGAATTATATACGAACTGATTTGATTCCAATTAACCTTCTAAGTGCTATGCTCCAGCAAACTCGAGCCAAACACAAGTACAGGTTTTAAGTATTAAAAACAGAGGACTATGCGCGAGTTGGGCAACAATGAAGAAATGACAACAATACTAGGTTCCCTTAACAAGTCGATTCTAGAGAAGGCCGTGGCCGAGTTGGTAGAGGCGTGTGCCTCACGTTAAAGAGCTCCATCAAGTTGCTAGTTCGAGTCCCCTCCAGGTATACCCCTACTACTGTGGAGATATAAAATTAACGTAGTACTTACGGGGTTACGGATGGAATTTTCCAACACTTTGTATATTTACTTGCAGACTGGTCAAAGATTTGTTTTTAGGGTTTTAAAGCAAAACATTGTCACGATTTTATTTTTTATTTTTCATAAAACGTAGACCTTTTTTTTCTCTGTGGCTTCTTGTTCGAGCCAACTTTATTTCTTTATAAAAATCTAAAGTAGTTTAAAATATCTCTTCACAAAAATATACTCACGGCAAAGTTAATATAGTTAATGAGTTTGCAAAAACATGCCAACAGCTGTATTCTCAAATTTTTTTTATGTAAGACAACCACCCAAATTCCGGCCTTGAGCGAACTACTACTATATATTTGTAATCCTTTAAAATTTGAGGCATCGGCACGAATTAAAATCCCTTTAAAGCTAAAAAAAAAAAAATTGATCCGGTTACTAAACCTCGAGATCAAATTCTACCCAGCATCTTAACAAATTGATCACTGATCTGATGTTTCTATAGCGTAACTTTTGTTTCCAATTAACAAGGCAACGGACCAACGCTAATTAGTGGTTGAACGCTAATTAGTTAGTGCTTTATATTTCAAGCAGATCCACCAATTAAATTTTTTTTACGTGAAAGAACATGCATCTAATTTACAGCCCATGTTCAGGGTCCGTCCACCATGTATTCGCATTTTTTGACCATTTATACCTTAAAAAAAAAAAGACAGGTGGGATGTGAGCGTGTAACATGCAAAAGCATACGGTAATCATCGGTATAATGATCTACCCCAGATTTACTCCAAAGCTTTTTTTTTCTATTGTTCGTGATTTTTTTTGGTCTTATATCAAAATTATGACTGATATTATCGTCAATATTGCTTGATTAACGGTATTAAATTCAGACCGGCAAGGGCGGATCCTGAATGGTGAAAATGTTTCGCCTCCTTTCCTTCTGTCCCTCGCAATTTGGTTAAGGGGAAGGGCGAATTGGAGCTTTATGGCGTGTCTAGAGCTAGGTCAACAGCGCGAACCTCGGTCACAGTGCAGTGGTCCAGGTTGCCATTTTGGTTATGGAAAGGGAAAAAAAAAACGTGCAGCACAGACTGTGCGAATATTTTTTTATTAACACGCGGCACCTGAGTTCATTCTCAGCGACAGGCCCAAAAACATACTTTGATAACAAACTTTTTTTGGTAAAGAACCTTCCCTAGCACCCCACTAACAAAATCTTAGATCCGTATTTGACAAAAATACGTGCCAATGTTTGCGTTTTAGTAAAGAGCAACTAAACCATGCGCAATGGCTGTTTACCGTGACGTCACCAGGAGTTAGCCAATGACGAACGAGAACAACGGCTGTTTGGTCGTCTGATTGGACTAGCCCAGTCACGGGATATGCACGTCACAGCAAACAGCCATGGCGCGTGGTATAGTTTAAAACTAGAACACTCGAAAAATCGGGAACCCAGCGTCTCCAACAATAATGAAGCGTGAGTCTACCAATGCATGGTAATCACGATTTAAAGGAAAAGTAAATCCATGGTTTAAAGAAGAATGTTCTGTTTTCAATTTAATTTTTTGAATTTTTGCATTAAACGAAGAGGAAATACAAAAATTCTGACTTTTATGTAAGGCCACTAAAAATTAATTAAGTGGTTCTCAGGAGTGGTACTAAAAAAAATGACGTGAGCGAGCGGTGTTTTTTTTTTAAGTTTTATTCGTGATTTTTCAGATGAGGGCGATTTTTTTTTTTAACCAAACAAAACGAAATCATTAGCTTACATTTTATTGTGGAATACAATAGTAATGTTTTAGTGCCAGGATAAGCGTGAAAAAGTTGCAAATTTGGAAAAAAATCATTCTTTACAACAATTTTTTAATCGTGACATGCCTCAGAATGACCCTTAGATTCGTTTCGAGGCGATCACGTGAATGGAACAAAGAGTTAATATGGTCATCGGCTCCAAGAAATGTTTGGTGAAAGTGTTGATGCGTGATTGGAAATTTTTTTGTACACAATGTCGTAAAAAAAGTTTCATGCGCTAAGAAAAAAAACCTATGCGTGCGATCTTGAAAACCAATTAATACATTTTTAATGTCCTAATCTAAGCATGGTCGATCGGTTGTCACTTGACATCTGGTATTACAGAAACGAGGAAAATCAGTATTTTCCATTATGGGCATATAAGAATTTGTCAAATTTTTAACTTATTCTCACACATCCGTGAAATAAAAAAAAAAAAAATACAGAAAAAAAAAAACAACAAAAAAAAAGAGCAAATTTTATTACCGCCTGTTAGTCGATTAATCGATGCAACGAATCGTTTCTGCCGAAGCCGACGACTGAGTAACTCGAACATAACGAAATGGTAAATTTATTTCTCGAGTTATGCGCCACGATAGAAAGCCCAAGATTATACACTTGATATAAGAGACGAAATAAAAATTGGCAATTGCTAGGTTTGCTTGACTTGGTTGACTGCAGCTCCATGAACATTGAGTTCTGAATTACTCCATTGTGTCTCTTCGCTTGATTTCCGCCCACCTTGTATACAAGCAGACAGAAGAAAGGGCTTAGATGTCTGGATTTTAGCCCGGGGCTTACGATGCCGACTGTAGGGTGACCAAAACGCCGCCATGCATCTCGGCATGCCAATAACAAAGCTGATAGCCCCGGACCCACGCAATAAATGGCAGAGCAAGATCACAATTTGTGGACCGACCAGCTGAATTGGTTGGCAATTAGACGCTGAACTTCGCAAGCAATGACGTTTTACCTATAGGAAAAGATTGGACGGGGACTATTGCGTAATACTCTCCAAGGTCCGAAATGGACAAAGAAATCTGACACGACGCAACGTTTTAGGAAATGCCAAAGACGTCAAAAACTCGTCCCACGGTTGACTTATCACCCCCTCGGTAAATTTGTACGTGTTTTGCGCTCCATACCGCTTCGAACCACGTCAACCAATCCGGTCACGGCTTTCGCACCATGTCAACCAATCCGGTCACGGCTTTCTCAAATAGTGAAATTTGAAGCGACGCACCGTATGCCAAAGATGTCAACAATGCTTTATTAGTGGAAGGCTTACTCTTGTTTGATTGAGGGCTTTTGATTTCTTTTGTACTCCATAGCGACTGAGGCCGATTTCCGCCTCTGTACGTTTCAGACGGTGAAAAATCAGGCAACTCCCAACACCGTTGCTATAGTAACAAAGATATAAAGTTTTTCCAAATTTTCTGATCGAAGGTTTCCTGAACAACACTGGAAGCTTTCCTGCAATAGCGTTTATACTCCGAAATGTCTACAATACACTTTTATTTAACTAACCGTAATTGTTAACCAAGCCTTTAACATACGCGACGAGGCATGCATTCACAGATATTATCATATCATCAAGTTGCAAGTTCAATAATAGTTTTCACCGTCGTAAAATACCAACTATTAAAAACACAAACACCCTAACGTCCTTTTCAACTAAAAATGTTACCGGATAAAAAGGGATAACTTTATTAGGGAAATATTTTACACACCACAATCGACACGAACACGAGTGCATTTCCAGGGCCCTACTTTCCTTAAAAGAGCAGATGGTTGGGTTGAGACCAGGCACGATCTTGAGACCTCCAGCACATGAGTCAGTCGTGCTAACCAACAAATTAGAGCACCTTTCCCAAAATTTTGACAAAAATAAAGGAAAACAACTAAAATCCTAAAACAAATTATTATGAGAGCCATAATATTGCTCGCATCAAAGTAGAATAGACGAAAAATCTAACCGGTTTTCATTAGTAACGCATGACACCCGTCAATAATTTGTAACAGTACATTTGTAGATCGGAGCACCTTGTACTTAGCCAATACTACCAGGCGCACCGCAGTGCACTTGGCCGCTATCCATTCCCGCCGTGGCGAGGTGGACAAGTAGGCGGCACAAAACACCGTACGGCAATGGCATACCACGGGGTTGAGGCAATGACATACCACGGGAATGGCACACCACGGGGTTGAGGCAATGGCATACCACGGGAATGGCATACCACGGGGTTGAGGTTGGAGACAGCTAGCGGTTATTGCGTTATTCTTTCACTTTTCGTTATTCGGAATTACAAATAATTGTTGTCAGCGTTGTTGTGCTCAGTTTTGTAGTTGAAAACCATATGCAACTCCAGCCCATACAAATAACAGGGTTCGTTCTAAGTGTTTGCTTTTCATTTCCCTGACTTCACCAGGTTTTCCCTGACCAGATTTTGCACATTTCCCCGACCTTTAAATTTAACTACTAAACTTAATATAGTACCTGCATCAGCGTTTATTATTTTCAATGATTTTAGGTCTACCGTTCTAAAAAATTTCCCTGATTTTTCCCTGACTTTCTGCTTACAGTTTCGATTTCCCCTGACTTTTTTTTTTTTTACCCATTTTCCTTTTCCTTGACTTTCCATGTTTCGTACGAACCCTGAATAAGCGATCAGCAGTACGGCAAGCCTAAATCGGAGGGGGGGAGCCTCAATGTACCCGGGAGCCCAATGGGAAAGATACGGGCCAACCTAACCTTCCTGCAGCAATTTTAGATTAACAATATCGGTCGCCTAACTTGCCTAACTGTTACTACGTCCTTCTAAGTAATCGCAGACAATTCCTTCACCAAAACGCTACTACGGATTCGTGAAATTCCTCACTGTCACCAAACAGTCCTTTCTCCCAGGTTTCACCGTTTTATGAGATTCCAAAGCAGCAACAGGTTTTCGCTCTTTTATTTTTTTTTTGTTCTTTCCCTCCCTCCACGTTCGCTCTCTCCACGTATTGTGATGACGTCAGCATCACCGGTTGCGTTGGCGTCCTCGTGCTAAGTGGGCGCGCTGTTGGGTGGGGGTGGGACTGCACTTTATTGGGCTGCAAAAGGCCCGCCGTGGCACGCACACTCACTTGCCGACAAAGAGAGGTATATAGCCCATTTCGCCATACCGGCCACCATAACCTGTTATTGCGGGAGATGGGCTAGCATATCTCCAATGTGACAATTACCAGATACAGGATTCGTTCCAGGGCAGAGACGTCGGCTTACTCCACCGTCTAGCTCCAGCTTCCAAGATATTTTTATTTTCGAATATACATTTGCTAGCTCGTATAACGCAGACAGGCAATGATACTTGTGAAATATATTAAATTTATATATAAAGCTTGGTTCACGTTGAGTCCTTGCGAAGGTATAATACTTTAATTAAGACACGACACCCTTCCAGCAGATCAAGCTCCTTTCAAGGTACAAAAGGAAACACGCGAAATATCGGATGTGTGTTTTAATTTGTAGAATTTTTGACTTGTTGAATTATTACACTTTGCCCACCACAAAAACACACGTAGCTTGGCATAACAGAGGTCACGTGGATAGGAGAGCAGGATTTGCTGACGTCACACACCGATATATGATATTTCACTGTTAATGTTCGAAGATAGTTAAATCGACAAAGTCCCAATTTAGCCTGGGATCAACCGAACTTTTCCAGTCAACACGTAACTTGCATACGTAACCTTACATATATATATAAATTTGTTACCCATTCTAGTTTTTGACGTGATGTTGTTTAGAATTCTGAATTACTCAACACAATCGTTCAACTCGGGTAGGTCGAATTATTGTGCTCCACAAACATGATCACGCTACATTTTCAGAAACTAATAATTAAGTGTAAATTATCGACCATCGAATTCAACCTGCGGCGATGCCAGCTATTTTTCTTTGATTGTTTCCTGAATGATTCGCTTGAAGTATTATTTTTTTCTTACAGATGTGAACTGTTGTAATCCGCCTTAATTAATACGCGACCTTTGTTCGTAGCTAAATACGGGTGAGAGCTTTCACAGTTTTATAATAGAATTATCCCGAGTATCCGACGAAGAGTAATTATTGCATGCAAGCACGGCACATAAATATTTGCCACTGACAAACAACTAAGAATAAGGTATAGCCTACCAAATTACTTTGCCGATATCGACTGTCGGTGATTTGGTGGAGAATCGGTTGGGTAGTTTGACTCAACAAAAAATAATGAATACTTTATGTAGAGTTCACAAAGCGAATTACTGCACTATGGTAGTCATGGCATATCAGTTTTGCTGTCGCCCTATTTCAGCTTGGCTTAATGCGACTTTGGCTGGTCGTGCTCACAGCCGAAGCAATTTTTCCTGGTATTGCCAGTCGGAACTTTGAAGGGGCTTCACAATCCACAAGAGCGCTCTTCCCGCACAGGGCTCGAATCCGTTAACTCTTGTACATGAGACGGTCGTGAGAAGGTCCCACATGGCTTAAAGTGACCTTGCCCTATACTCGACCCTAGCTGTGCTCAGGATGCTACTTTAGGTCGCGGTTGCGCGTCACCAACGCCGTGCAGCCCCAACTGTTCGGAAATCCGATTATGTGTTGCAACGTATACGTATAATCACATTTACAAATTAATATATGTTCCGAAGCGCAGGGGATTGGACAAAACATTTTTTAGGCATTAGCTTGACTAAATACGCTGTTTGGTTTTTATCTCTAGTGCCCCTTGCAGCTAGCTCAACGATTAAATCCAGGCGCGAGCTCGATAGCTAATATGGAGTGATTGCTTCAGGTAGCCAGGAAATCTGTCAAGTTACACTATATTACTGCGATACGGATCAAATTTTTTTCATATCTTTATTGCTTGGATGATGTTGCTGTATAATAGGTTAGACTAGGTTAGTTTATAAGTTTCAGAACATAAAGGAGCAGTCGCTTTGGCTCAGTTCTACCAACGGATATGGGAGCCCGCATAGCCGGCATGAAAAAACGGAATCTTAAATTCTATGTTGTTGTTTTCGTAACACGGGGTAAGGGCCAGACTTTATTTGCAATTGTATTGTACACTAGAGGTGTTTCTTTTCAAGAAAGAGACTAGAACTTCGAAGGCGATCCGATACCATCAAAGATTAGAAAGTTATTTAAGATATCGCATCTTACATCTTCCAAGCGTACGCGGAGCCCTGGCGGTAGCTGCGGCTACTAATACATCTGCTAATGCTTTTACCATCAAAGCAGCATGGCGGCAAAGCATTATGAGAGGTATTAGTAGCCGCAATTACCGCTAGGGCCCCGCGTACGCTTGAAAGAGATACGGTACCTATTGACCGTAATTATTAGATGCCCGACCAAATCAACAACAACAACAACCAACCAACTAACTCGACTTGCCATTTTTTAAAGACGTTCGCCACGGAATGGATGGGAGGGCAGGTCACTAAGACAGCGATTTCAGCCTTAACCAAACAATAATAATAATAAAAAAAATTAATAATGATTTGGCCATGAATTCGACGCACACACAAGACGATCATCAGACAAGACAGATGCATACCTCTGACGTACAAGCCAATATTAGACAGCGGCAATGGTGGATAGGGAGGGAGGGGAGGGGGGCGGAGGAGAGAACTGTGAGCGTGAGGAAATAAAAAAAATTTCTCATCCGGCGACCAAGTAGCAAAAAGCATGGCGCCCTGCACGAATTAAAAGCTATGATCACGCGTCAAATTTCATCGTTGAACTGCGCGTTCCTACGCAATTGGGCTGCCAAGCGGCGTATGACGTCATGCAAGCACACAAACGCTTGGATAGCTCCACTTGCGTGGCATACGCCCATAAACAGGATTAACTCGAAATTCGAGCTTATAGGCCAACGCTTTTCGTTTGAAGGTAGGTAAGTCAATAAAAGAAAACCTTAAAGGTTGGTTATCACCAACGAAAAATCTTCAGAAGGTGCGTACCGTGGCGCCATCTAGCGGCCGAGGTATAATTCGCCTTTGCAGCGTGGTCAGAGTTGCTGGAGGGCGTATACCTAATTGCCATTCCGTCTAATTAAAAAGGCTTAGATTTTGTTTTTTTGAACAAAATTTCTTTGCGCATTACTTTACTTGTTGCGCTAGATTGCACTCGCGCTAGATGGCACTTCTTGCGCTAGTCGGGCTTCAGCTGCCCCGGATATTTTCGGGAAGAGAAAGGCCCTGTGATGTCTCATGCTCATGACGAGTGTGGCATGTGAAAGAGGGAGCAAAGTTGTTCCTCTCTCCTTCAGGCGCCGTGGCTAAGGCTGAGAGCGCCTCAAAAGCTAAGGCTAGATGGCACTAGATTCGGGAGACAGTCATCGGGTAGACATCGACTGGAATTTCAGACTTAAAGGCGCCTTTCCATTTTTTCAACTTCTAGTTGCAGCACCTCAGAACCTTCAGGCAATATAGAGAAAATAGCGGTAAATTAAAAAAAGGACAACACTATACGCAGCACCCCTGCCAGTTTCATACATAACTAAACCAGATCACGTGACCCACATCAGCCTATAGGATGGCGGAGAATCTGGAACGTGGATGCTGTGTTTAGAATATGGGCAACACTATCGTAATGGTGAACAGGTGCCTTTAAGGCCCTTAATTCAGCTGAATATGTTAACTTAGCATGATTTAGGCCTGTCTCTGAACCACAACTTAAAAAGACATACCTTCTCCCGTTTTTCGTGCATCCTACGCATAAATAGCTTTTGCGACAATTCCATACGTTTGAGAGAATGTAACCAAACTGTCTCATACGTAGGAAAAGTAGGAAAATCAAAGCGTTTGCAACATTTGCATAAGTTTGAAGCAATGTTGCAAAACTGAGTCACACAGGAAAGCCAACAAGGAGGCACGCACCTTTAAGGGCCAAAGAATTCACTTGAGGTGGTTAAAAATTAGTTAGCAATGCGAAGAATCAGGACCGAGATTGATGGCATTGTTTCGAAAGAGTTTGGCTGTGAGTATATCGCTAAGAAATCTGGAGGCATTTGTGACATTAAGGCTTGCTCAAGGTGACTTTTCGAACACGAAGCTTCGACTCCAAATCAAATGACTTGTTCATAAATAAACGTAAAAATGGACTAAATCTAAACCTTAATTGTAGCACCTTTCACATGACTCTAAACCGATTACAGACAGAACAATACGTGTATGGAAACTTTGAAAGAAAAAACAGATTTAAATTTTATTTTACTAAACCTAACTGACATTAATGCTACTTTACAGAATCGTAGAAATTAAATTACGTGTCTCTAAATTAAATTAATTCTCATAAAAAAAGCCAGCCCGAAACCCAATTCAGTGCTCATTAGGCTATGGTAAGCAAATGCGACTAAACTAAAACTATAAAATTTCTAAAAGTCATGAAGAACTTTGAGTCGAGAAAAGCCAATCAATCTTTAACACTTAGTTTCATTCGATTAAAATTTGTAAAATGTAAAAATTCATCAGTCACTCTTAAAAAATTGTCGGTAAATGTAAATCATACCGGTTGAGAGAATAGGAAAACCGGGTAAGATTTTTTTTTCGAATCAACTCTCGCTCCAATATAAAATTAAAAAGGGAGATGGCTTTCAGCTCTTCTTTAAAACCGCTACAATTCCTCAACAGAAGTCCAAAAAAAAGCGTTTAAACTTTTCAAGCGAAACTTTCTTGTCCCAAGTCGGGCTCGAAAGAAGACCAAGTACCGTTTAGAATAATTCTAATTTCGCGTTTTCACCACAACCTACTCCGATTTTCTCTCAATTATTTTTAAAATATTCCCCAGTTTGCAAAATTCCAGCCTTTGAAGGATTCGTCGCGATTGGCTGATTTTGAGCATCAACAGGCGGCAATAATTGGTCCGATCGGTGGCCGCGTGCGAGCGTGCGTGTCCGCGCATGCTCGGTTCGATAACCGCGAGCGGAATTGCTCCGGCATTATTTTAATAAAATTATCGTTCATTTGTTGCAGCAGCCATTATAGCGGAACGCGCGATAACCAGAACAATTAGCCTCACGAATACGGACGCGCTAAAAAAGCCACTCAAATAAATAAAGACTGTGCGCATGCGCCATCAACAGAAGGCAAAAAAAAAAAAATTAGTGTAACAAGCGTTAAAAGGACTTCGGTCGGATTTGAGCGCCAACCGAAAAATCTAAGTGTTACCCATAAACTTGATGGTTTCTTACATTTAAAGAAACTGAGCTGAACGCACCGTTACGTTTCTTGCAAACTTTGGTGTTTTGCAGCTTTTTTCCTTTTTTTTTTTGGTTTTGCAATTATTATTAAAGGGACAAACCTTCTCACTAATTTCGAGCATCCTGCGCGAATTAGCTTTTGCAACATTTATGTAGGTTAGCGTGAATGTATCAAAACCGTTTCTAACAGAGGGGGGGGGGGGAATTAGTAAAATGAATGCCTTTGCAGCACTCACACACGTCTGAACTCATGCTGGAAACCCGAGCCGTACATGCAGGAAATCCAATCAAGAGGAATGTACCTTTAAGTATTTGATTAAATTTTATTTATTTCTACTTTCCTCGAGTTACTTTTGAGAATAGATTTGTATATTTCACTCCTCTTCGTATATATCGTTTGTGGCTTTTATTTTTCGTTTCATATATTTTTATCTAGATGTTTTAACTATTTTTGGCGCCAAATTTTTGATTTTGCTTGCAAAAGTGCCAGCTCAATTGTTTTTTTTTTCTTTATCTCCTGCCTCACACCTCATGCAAGCATCAGCTCAGTCTAGTGGACGAGTGCTCAATTTTTTGGGTTTAATTTTGTAATTGATGTTGGATGAATAAACTTGACTTAAACGTAACTTAGAAGTCAAAAGGAAAACATTTAGAGTTATGAACAGCGATTATGTTGGAATTAAGTAGGCCGTACGTTCAAACACTTCACAAACCCCGAGTTTGGAAAATTTTCGACGAACTGATTATGGAAACTACGCGCGTTCGTCTTTCTTTCAAAGAAGACGAACCCGAGTATTTTCCATTATCTGTTCGTCGAAAATGTGCTAAACTCGGTGTTCGTTGAAGTGTTTGAACATACAGCGTACTTAATTCCAACATAATGTTTTCCAAAGTTCAAAGTGATTCGTCGCACAGTTTCTTTCATTTGAACAGCGAATAAAACATCTCGCGGATCTAAAAGCAAACAAACATGTGTTGCTGTGCCCACTTTGGTGCTTTGGTGTTAGAACTCATCAATCGCAACTCCCATCTGGTGACAAAATTCAGAAAACTACTGGGCTTTTTTAAAGAAACAGAATTCAGAAAGAACCCATCCACAGGAAACTTTATGAACCACGCCATGTGCGTTAGTGCCAAAAGTGTTAAGCAAGCTATCATTGGCTCCGGGCACAAGTGCCTTTCCAGCAGCAAACAGAAACGCAATCCATAAAGCCAAGATGGCGGAAAGGATAGGAGGGGGCAGAAACAAGCATCAAACATTCAGGGGGCAACTTTTCTTCGCTGGCCGATCAATCTGGCGCTAGGTGGCGGGTCCATCTCACCTGTTTCTTTTCCCTAGGCTATCCATCTGACGGCGTTCGCAACAAGCTGTTCGCTCCCCCACCCTCTCACCCCCCACCCCCAAGTTACACTCAGTCTGCCAGTGTCCATTTGTTTTCATTTCCGGAAAGACCCATCGGATCCCCCAGGACCTTCCGGTTCAGGCGCTGCCATATTGCACAAGTTAAAATGGTGCATTCGACCAATAGATTTCAAAAGTTTGAGATTCTGTTTTTTTTTTTTTTTTTTTTACTTGAGCAAATAATTTTAAATCACGGCACTCCTGTCTTAACCTTAGTTTTAGGCCTTGCACGATTACATGGCACAACAAGCCGGTTTCTGCCTCATTCAGTGCCATGGCACGCTGGGGGATGGGGGAGCAAACTCAAAGTTTCCCCTCAGATTAAAGAACACTACCTCCCACAGATACGACACTTGTAACTCAGCCAGCGCTTCAAAAATGGTCCCTCGTTTCAGCAACGCGTCGGGGTGATGACGTAAAACCTCGCACTTTATTCGCCAGATGTCACTAGCAGAGTGAAATTGAAACGCCGAAAAGAAGCTAAATAAATAAGAAATCAGAAGGTAAAGCGTTAAATTATCAAAAAGTCAGCCTTTACGATTGGCTTTATTGGAACACTTTGTTCCACATTATGTTGTCAGAAAACTGACTATATGACATCACGTTTTCTTCCACTAAGAGTGCAAAAAATCCGTAAACGTCCCATTCGTAAACTCTAACAGTAACTTGGTAGAGTCTCCAAGTGTGATATCCACATGTTTTTACACTCTTAGTGCAAGGAAACGAGTCGTCATCCAACCAGTTTTCTGAAAGCATAATGTGGAACAAACTATAGTATGAGAAAGAAAGAGAAAAAAAAAAACTTTCACAACTCAGACTCGAACTCTCGTGATTTACGTAGCTTGTTTGATTTGTTCTGTAAACGTGCCTGCGATCCCACAGCGCATGCCTGCGTATTTATTATGGCGGACTTTTCTAATTAAACTACGCTCCTCGCGGGCGATTTCTGCGCTTACTGGCGAATCAAGTGCGAAGCATGACTCAGCAAAAAAAAAAGGAGGCCCAACTTTGCCGCGTAAGTGTCGTATTTGTTCGCGGTAGTGTTCTTTAATCTGCGAGTTTCCCCTCCCCCAATAAATTTCAGTTATTTGTAGTACTGATAGTTGTAAACTATTATTATGACATCTAGAAAACATTTGGCGTCCCCCTCCCCACGCCCCGTTCGACATGTCCCTGGCAAAAATTCTGCTTAAATTTTTGCAGCCAACAGCCCTCGCTCCGGGCAGTTTTCGAGATAACTGAATTTCTCCATGGTTGTTATTTCGACCCGGAACTGTACAATCGATTATTTGTGTTCATTCTGGGGCGAACTCAAGATGGGCCGCGGACACTACAATTTCCTTTCATTACGCCACGAATTTTTAAGTTTTCTGCCACCTATTGAGCAAAATTGAAAATAAAATTCCAAAGACTACTTATTTTATTAGAACTTTAGACCTCCTGCCGTTCCTGCCAGAATTGATGGACCTGTAAAAATTAGTACTCCCACAATTTTTGTGATTTTAGCCAGGAACACGCGAGAAACCAGGAACACGCGAGAAATAAACACTAACCAAAATCGTAAATTGGGGTTGGATAAGGGTTTAAAATGTTAACTTGTGTTTGTTGGAGTAGAAGTTTCGAAATGGTTGATCTGAATGGAGAGAAGAGCGTGAGTCACTGGAGAAAATTGCAACTTGCAAATAAAACACAAAATTTCCCAATTTTTTCCCTGTTTAATATTTTTTTTCCCTTTGAAGAACATTTCCCCCCTAAAACAGGGTTCCCACCAAAATAGTGAAATCAATTTCCCTGAAGTTTTCAAGGTTTTCCAGAATGTAGATGAAGTCATTTTCCAGGTTATTTACGGTAATTTTTGGAAGGAATTTTTTTTCACACATCTTACCAGTTTTGTGTTTAAAAAGGCTGAAGCTGAATCAGATGGGAAATACGTTATTAAAAAGACTTAATTTTTTCCCCGAGTTTTCCAGGTTTGTTGGAAAAAAAATCAGAATTCCCGGAGTTCTCCCCGAGTTTCAAACGTAGTTTAAATTCCCTGAGTTTTCCAGGTTTTCCAGGTTGGTGGGAACCCTATAAAAAGGAGAAAATTCCCCTAAGTGGAAGCACTGCTGCCAACCACGTATCACACTGACTTTCCAGTATCGTTTTCCACTACGGTTTTCCCCTTCTTCCCTTGTTCCTCTCTACTCTCCCCATCCCTCTCCTCTCCCTCGCTCCCCCACCTCCCTCACCTACTTCCTTTTAATTTTTCCTTTCCAGTTCCCATCAAAACTGCTTTTGTAACATGGTCGTCAGTAAAATAGTAATTAATGATTAAATCAAGTCTGGCACAACTGGATTTTTTTTCTCCTTTTTATCCCAGCGTTTCCGTCACTCTATGATTATCTTTCAGAAAGCAAAAAAAAAAAAAACAATAATGAACGTTACGCTGGACCGTGACCTATTCGAATGGCAAGTGGCTTGGCCCAATTACGCAGGTCCATTGTCGTGTATAGGCCTACACCTGTTGGGATGCACGAGCATTTGCTCTTGGTTGTCAGGACCGCACCCACTGACAGGCCAAAATCACTGACACACTCACAAAGGTAGATTTTTTTTTCAACATTTGTTTTATAACATTTCCCGAATATCACTAAATGACTTTCAAAGGTAAGAAAGCTGCGATAAAATAAAATAATGTTTAAATTTTGAGTGACATCCGGTCGGTGCGAAGGAATGATCGAAGCTTCTGAGCCTCGCTCTGCTGTCTGTCCGTCTGTCTGTAACTACGGTAACTTCCAAACCCAATGACCGTTTGATTTTCACATGCTTGATTTGTGGATTTAACTTCGTAAATCAATAACAGTGATCAAGGCATTTGAACTCTCTGTTATCAAAATGAATCAGACACCCGTAATTACACATTATTCACGGAAAGTATTCAGAAACCAACGAACACAACAAATGACACCTCAAACCAGGCATGTCACATCTTTCAACCAATGGCTACAGATTATTAATGAACAAATACCAATATGCCAACGAATGAGTCTCGAGCCTTTTTTCAAATTTAAAGTTGGCCTAAATTTCGGAATTTACCCCCC
>JAHWFP010064433.1:33096-50640 GCA_023313725.1 Lithobius niger
GATTAACTTCCGACCAATTCTTATTAACGGCTGATCCATTTCTGACCAATTTTGATTAACGGCTGATTAATTTCTGACCAATTCTGATTAACGGCTGATAAACTTCCGACCAATTGTCATTAACGGCTGATCCATTTCTGACCAATTTTGATTAACGGCTGATTAATTTCTGACCAATTTTGATTAACGGCTGATTAATTTCTAACCAATTCTGATTAAATTGCTGATGAACTTCTGACCAATTTTGATTAATTTCTGAATAATTTTCCTGCGTAGGCTTAACGGTTAGACCTAATGTCGGATTAATGATTTCTGGTTAGTTTTGACACCTGGAAGTCAGAAACCTCGAACTTCCATTCCCAAATCTATTGATTTGCGAACTTAATGCTGCATTGAAATAGGTCAAAGAATGCCACGAAAAATTTAGATTAATCAAACAACGTGCTTCAAAAGTTATCGTGCAGACAGACGGATAGACAGATACTCCTTCACCCTGCCTCTCGGACCGCGCGTCACTATTTAAATAGGAGAAGAGTTAGGCCACTTTCAACGGGTCCCATATCCACCATTGCTCCGCTACGAATACATCAACTCGTTGATGATCTTACAATTAGCCTACCTATAGGCGTTTAACTCTCGTACGTGTCGTTTTTACTAAACTTAAGCTAATTACTTTTAATGAGTGACCGCCCCTTTATCGGCCAGACCGGACAAACAGAGATGCAAAGGAGTGGACAGCGTTTAGAAAATGTCCCGGAGCTAGCTAGCTCAGCTCACTTGCCCAATGAAAACAAAAACAAATAAAGAAAGAAAAACCGCTTTGCGAAAAGTGTTCCCAACAGGACTAACTCGCACGGACATCTTGTATTCGTAAAGTGATACGCGGCTTTGTAGGCAGCGAGGCACTCTTTTTTTTTTTACGATTTTTCAATGAGTGGGTGAACGCTCAGCAGCTGGTTTTTCTCGACTCATTAGACAGATAGCTATCGACAAAGGTTTTTTTCCTCCTCAACAGCCTAAGGCCCAAAAGGCTCACTGTTCAGAACTAGCTCGTCACGAGAACACCAAAGAAAAGACCGTATTGTACCTTTGCAGTCCAAAGGTGTAGCTCCTACAGATTAAATTTTGAATTTAGTTCCCATAATGGCAATATTAAGAGACTTGACATTACATTAGTGAGACCACGTTAAAAAATAAACGTTGGTACTGAGTAACGTCCGGATGTGTTCTTCAGGGATGAAAGTCACTCTTGGTTGAAAACGAGGAAATAGGAGGAAAGCCACCAGATTTGTACAATTTTAGGGTCTTTAATGCATTTGTAAGACGTCTGCAAAGCTAAAAAACGAGGAAATCAGCTAAAAACAGGAAGGAAAAACGAGGAAATCAGCTGAAACGAGGAAGGCTTTCATGCCTGGTTCTTTGATTTAGTGTCATTATTGATTGGAAAGAACCGATCTCCGATACCTGTCTGGTTCACTGCCACTCATTTTAGCATAAATTGAATTTGGTGGTTTTGTTGTATTTAGTTGTATTTGGTTAGCAAATATTCATTTAAAATTTTGAAAAAAATTTAAAAATGTGGACCTACAATATTATTATAAGCGATCCAGAAAGATAATGCTCGAATTCCGCTTTCATAATGCACCAAACCGAGTGTTTTATCACGTTTCTTTTAAAAATCAATGAAATTTCAAGTTAATTAGAGCGTGGAGCTAGAAATATAAACTACAGACGCTTTGAACCAAAATCGCCTCCTTCCTTTATTAGCTTGCGCCGAACGATAGCTGATCGTGATGTGAATGCCGCAGATGGGTTACCATTATACAGGGTTCAGACATTTTTTTGATTTCTCAATTTCCGTCATATTTCCAGGTGCATCCAATGGCAATTTCCAGGTGTTTAGGAGATGTTTTGTCATAGAAACAGGCAGTAGCGAATATTTTTACTAATATTTGTACAAAAAATAATCCAACATCCCAGAAAATGGCTGTTTTAGATACTAGTCCAGACGGGACTAAACTCATTTTTCATCACAGATGTTGGTTCAAGCCTGAGATTTGGTTTATTGAAGTACGTAAAACATCTAAAATACCTGAACGTATTACACCACAAATTAAAATAGATGCTACTAGACTAGGATTTTGTTTCTGATCTGCTAATTCAATGGAACTTACCGTTCAGACACAAAAGCATTTTTTCAAATTTCCCCGTCTTTTCCCCGATTTTCAAAAAAAAATCTCGTTTTCCCTGAAATTTCCCTGAGACTTCGGCTCTATTTTTATTTTCCCTGCAATTTCGAGGTTCTCCAGGATTTGTCTGAACCCTGTTATAACAACCAATACAAACGCTGAAAAAAAAAATTAAAACGGTAGGGCGAGCATCATGTTAATTCTTTACGCGGTTGCAATGAAAAAGGGGAAGCGATCGGCAATCAGTAACAAAAGAAACATTACGACATGCATTGTTGAAGGAAAACTCTTCGTTATCTAAGTCTGGGCTCCAACGGAAACAATGCCAATAGGTTCTTCCTCGACCGCAGTGGCGTAGGTACAGGGTGGCAAGGGAGACCGGCCCCCAACCTCAAGGGGCCCCGAAAGAAAAAAAAATTATTTAGATTTAAAAAAAAAGGCTCTTTTGTAGTAGGCCTACACTAGTTATTTAATTTGATATAAACTATATTTTACAAATTAATTTCAAGCCTCCCCGTCAGTCCATTCCCCTATCATTAGAAAAATAAGGTGGCCCATAAAAAAATCACGAGCCAAAAAAAGTATCTCAAAAATCCAAACTTTTTCCATGTTTTTTTTTTCAAGTGAAAATAGGGACCACTTACTGGAGTACGAAAAAGTAGTTCCTGTTTTCATGATAACAAAAATAAAAATAACAAATTAGACAAAGTATGAACTTAAAATTTAGGCCCTCAAGGGCTAATGTGCTTCCGGCCCCACCTAACGTAGCTATACGCCACTGCTAGACCGGCGTATGTTTATGTTATGCCGGTAACAGCTGATTCAACGTAAGTGCTGTATCGGGTCATGATTTGAGACCCTGATATCCCCCTTTATGCAATTCCAACCTAATGCCCCCTCCGATTTACGTTGGGAGAGGAAACCTTTCCCCAAACCCAGAAAAGGCAATCACCGAAACAAACAAAAAAAAAAAAAGAGGTACCAGTCTGTCTAGCCCATAAAAACGCGAAACGACACCAAGGTATTGTAGATTTGCTATTATAGGTATTGGAGCAGGTGACTTCGGTCGTCCCGGACATTGGGGAAGGAAAAAGACCAAAAAAAATGATGTCCTTGATCGCCGACGGCATTCGGATATCAGCGTCCGCCGCCGCAATTGGCGGTTCCCGATCGGTGGGAAAGGAAGCCACCCCGTCATTAGTCTCTCTCCCACTCCCCCACCCCAACATGCTCTTTTCCCCGCTGGGGTCTCAGAGTGACACAACATCCGGACAATCGTAAAGGCACGGACAACCAATATCAAAGATAATAGCAACGGTCACAGAAAAAAAGAAAAAAGAAAAACTATAGTTTGAGAAGAGATAATAATGGTTGCTTATTCATCAGGGCGAAGGACATTTACTCAATCACACGATTGCTCACTCATGACTAGACAAGACACACCAGGGCCCATGTGTCCCTTGTTAGGATTAGGGAAACCACTGTGTCGCGAACACAACTAGTTAGCACCGGTTGAAATCAGTCCTCACTGCGAAGGTCCCCAGTCCAATCCACCTATATTGTGCGCGCGGCGCATCTTGAGTCCTGCAAGTATTTTACGAGCGGCTACGTCTTCCTGGATGAGGTGGCTTTAATCGATGGCCGCCATTGTTTTTGTAACCATCTTGGATATCAACAAGGCACTCTGCTACTGAAAACGTACAATCGATTATCTGTGTTCGTTCTGCGGAGAATTCAAGATAGGCCGCGGACACTATAGTCACAAAGTATCCGAATGGTCCGTGGTGAACCTCTAGTGTCGGATTGGGCCGCCCGGGAACCAAAGGGTCCCCGGAGAGGCCCCCCCCCCACTGCTGGAGGCCCTTGTTTACAAAAAAAAAAAAAACACTTTTGAAAAATTTGAAATGAATTCGTATGAAAATTGCATTTCTAAATTGCAGGAAAACGTTCCAAATTCACGCTGATTTCTTTAAAAATACTCTAGCTTCACAAGTCTCCGCCCTCCCCCTCCTCTCCCCCACTACAGGAGACCATAGTTTAAAAAAAATGTAAATGAATTCGTGTTGCTTCGCAAAGTTGCAAGAAAAAGTTTCAAATTCAAGCCCATTTCTTAAAAAAACGTTCGCTTCAGGGCCCCTGGAACCCCTTCACCTCAGGTGGTCTTTTTTCAAAATGTTATTATTTTTTTATTTTACCTAAAATGAATCTATGTTAAGTTGCAAGAAAGCTTTTCCAATTCACGCCGATTTCATAAATCGCACTAGATTCCGGAGCTCGCGACCAACCTCTACCGAGTGTGAGTGGTGCGGCACACCCCCGGAGAGGCCCAACCCGACCCTGCGAACCCCGACTATAGCGAATGCCAAGGTAAGGGTGGTGATGATTACTAATTTGCAAATGACAAAATCACAAAATTAATTACAAGATTTAAATTTTTTTAAAAAGCAGTCGAATTAACATCCTTTTTAACTGCCCAAGGTTATCTTGGGACAGAAAGGGACAATTTTGTTAAGGAATTACCTTGGATCTTTTACAAGCCACAATCGACACGCTCACGAGTGAATTTCCAGGCCCCTACTCTTCCCGAATGTCCAGAGGTAGAGCGAGGCCAACAAAGATCAACTGAGTTATTAGAATACATAAAAAACCTCAAGAAGTTACTAAAATTCCTTACTATTTCAGCCGGTTCACCTCGGGTGCGCGCAGGGAGGAGAGATGAAGAATCACTACTGCATTGCAGGTCAAGAGCTGAATTTGCAACATGACACTTTTTTAAATGCGCAATGAAGTTATTGTAAACAATGCGTGAAACTATTTTCCCGCTGGCTTAATCCAGGTTTCATTAAACATTACGACACTTTGCTTGGCTTATTACCTATAGTACAATAATTCACTTGGAGTCTGGATTAACGATTCGTGATAAAAAGGAAGTGTTGCACTACCATAGTTATTATGATGCATGCTGGGATAGTATGTTGTTTTTTTTTTTTAAATAATAACGAAGTTTTTTTTTAAACTAATTTTTGTGTGAAACAAACTACCCAGTGTGGACGAAAACTATGGTTGTGCACTACTTCCTGTTTCACAAATCGTTAATCCAGTCAGTCATTTTACTATAGTTTAAACCATACTACCTATATGAAACTAGGTAACATAAGCCAAGCAAAGTGAACTGTTTAATCAAACCTGGACAGCAACAAAAAACTGGTTCACATTGAAGCAAATGTCGTCGGGACTGTGAGTATGACAAGGCTATGCCGCATTAGTGTTTTTAAACTGTTTTAAACTGAGGTTTGAAGAAGGTGTTGCAAATAAACGCCGAAATATTACAATTCCAAATATTGTGTTTGTGCGACTGTAGATATCTTAATTACATGTTTGTTACCTGAAAATATTCGCCTTTGTTCAATGCAAGGTTTTGAACGATACATGGTGTTTCACGCATCATTAAAGAACTTTTCACCATAACACATTTACTTCAAAGCTGTAATATATCACACATCGGCAGACTGTCGGAAACTGAACTTGACCAGATTTTCACACATGCTTCGTCTTCTTGACACGAACGAACAATTTCCGAGTGTGAATAATGACGAACCCACCCAACCTCCGAACGTACAGGTGCAAATTACGAAACCTTGAACAATGGAACAAAATTTAACAGCTAACTTGTCTTGGCTGGTGCTCATTGAGTCGTAGCGTTATGTCAATTTTCGAGTGAATGTAATTCTGCGAAGAAGGGACCTTGAAATTTTTTTCTCTCCCTTTTTTTTTTTAAACTTGTATTTGCACGTGCACATTATTTAGAAAGAGAAAAAAAAGGCTGCAGCAATCCTAAATCGATTATCCGTGAAAGGCCGTCCATTACGGGTTCGGTGTTGCGGATCGCTGAGGGATCAGACGCTAAGATACTCCAAGAAACGCCGCCATGTTGGTGGAAAGAAAACGTGGGGGAGGGGAGAGAGGAGTTACGTCTTTCACCAGATGTAATTGACTCAAGGTTAGGTCCGTTTGAAAGAAGGTTTCGCCTGAAGAGGGCTAGGAGTTGGTGGGATCGTAATTGAAAAATCAGTCTGATGTACGACAACTAAAGGTGGAGAAAGATTTTATATCCGGAGATATGAGAGGGGGGGGGGGGGGGTAGATGGTAATAAACGGGGATGCCGGCCGAATGTCCACAGCTTGTGTGAACACTAAGCCGTGGGCGTATATAAGGTCTTTGTTCGCCCCTTATTGGAATATGCTACTCCTGTCTGGTCCCCACATCTCGTGCAAGATATCGATCATATTGAATGTACTCAGAGCGTCGTTTTACGAAATCTCTGACTGATGTGCGACACTTGCCTTACAATACCCGCCTAAAAAAGCTTAACATGGAATCTTTAGAGCTACGACGTCTTAAGGTCGACCTCAAGTATACCTTCAATTTTCTGAATGGCTTTTTGTTGTTGACTTGCCCCCCTTGTTTGAATAAGTGCTACAACTTGGACCTGTAACACAGTCTTAAATTAGTTGTTCCTCTGTTATTACTTCACTGATAAGGTTGGCACAGTTTGGAATTATAAACGGGACAGAAAGCCAATTGGGCTCGATAAGTGTTAAATAAATACGGATGCAAACCTATTTACGTTGCCTTTTGGACTTCAATGTCAGACTGCCTGAGCGGGGAATCGACCCCATGATCTTTAAAAGCTTAGCGGTAGGACTCCGGCCTTTGTTTTCAAAGGTCGTGGGTACGATTCCCGGTTCCGGCAGTCTGATATTTAAGTCCAAAAGGCAACGTAAATAGGTTTGCATCCGTATTTATTTAACAGCATGAAATCCCTTGACTGAGTAGAATGCCTCAGCACTATCCGTTGCTGTCTTCAAGTGTAAATTGGGACTTTCACACTTGACTTCGTTCCTAAAGAGGCCCGAACACTGTACTCTTTAGCTCGATCCCGTTGCCCCTTTTATTGTTTAACTACAAACTTGTAAAATTCATGGAATGGCATTAAGTGACATTTTTGCCCTGTCGTTTCATAATCACCTTCAACTTGGTGATTAAACCCGTTATTATGATGATTTTTTTTTTTCATTTTTGGTAGCTTACATCAAAACGCTGTTGGCTATTTTTATGTACGCTGCTTTTTACCTTTATGATTTTACTGGGTAAGCAACTGAACTGAGCAAATTATTGCACGCACTAAGAGAAATTAAAAGATCCATTAGAACGTGTGATATTTTAGCCTACTTCAGCCACACTTGCATACTGTGTGATCTATGTCAGCCATACTGCATATCGTTGTGGCTTACGTCACCAACGCTTGCACACTGTGTGATCTACGTCAGTCATACTGAATACCGTGTGATCTACGACAGCAACGCTTGCATACTGTGTGGCCAATGACAGTCATGCTTACACTCTGTGTGGTCTACGTCGGCCTACGTGGCCACCGTGACATGGCCTACGTGTTACCTACGTCAGCAAGACTTGCATACTGTGTGGCCTACGTTATCCATACTTGCATACGGTGTGACCTACGTCAGCCATACCGCTTATCGTGTGTCCTACATCAGCCATACTTGCATAGTACTAGCCCACGTCAGCCAAACTTGACTACTGTGTGACCTACGCAGCCATACATTGCACATTTTCAGCGGGTCTACTTCCGATAAAATGGCGTTCTGAGTATCGACTACCGAAAAATAAAAATACGGAGTAAATAAAAGTAACGACTAACGAGTGTAAAGAAATAATTTGCGCCATGGATTGCCGGAGTAAACGTACTTCTTAACGAAATCTTAAGTTTTAATAACATAAGGATAATAACTAAAGCTTACAAATTGTCGATGACAAGTTTTAAAGAAATTTGATTTTTGCCCACCGACACTTGGCCAAACAAGGCGCGCCAAGTTTGGCGCTCATTTCACATTTGAACCATGGATCGCTTGACAGAGAAAGGGTGTAGTTTAAAAGAGCTATCAGAACGCCTGGCACTACGATAACATCTTTACCAAACACTAAAAACTAATTAAAAGTCACGTCACACCCGTCGACTGAACGCGGGCCCCGACAAAAGACTCGGATGACATAAACTTATCACGTTCTCTCGCGACACCACTAAGCATTATTGGCGAAGGGGGAAACATTGGTTATTAGGCTGCATCAAGTTGGCAACGCTGATCAATACAGATCTTGAAAAGCCTCCCCCCCCCCCCTCCCAAAAAAAGGAGTGTTTTTTGTTTTTTTTAGCAATTTTTCTCTGGTTTAGGGTGCTGATGTCAGATGTAGAGGCAATAGAAATTGTAAAAAAAAAGTTCCATAAAAAAAGCTGATAAAATGAAGAGATTATTTCAGTATCACTCAACATTACGAGAAGTATGTGGAGAACTCTGGACCTTCCAAGTTAGGGAAGACATGTAGAAAGCTAGTGCAGGACCCTCCCTAAAGCGGATACCTAGTTGAACTCTTCCGTTCGTGCTTATAAAAGAGAAGGAGGGGGGGGGGGGGGGGGTTGAGGCTTAATGGCGCGTCGACAGTCAAGTCATTAGCGTCAACCTTAGTCACTGTGCAGTGGTCCAGGTTGCCACTGCGCTACCCATTACAGAGATGTTACACAAACCCCAAATCCAGATCTTATCACAGATCTGTACCTCCTGCAAAAATAAAAAATAAACCCGGACAGAGGACAGACTTACCGCCCAAGTGACATGCTAAGTTTCGCGACAGACGGAAATGGCGACGAATACCACCAAGATTATGACAATCAACAAGCAAGTGTCGGGTCGTAAGTGGCCGTTGACACCAAGAACATTTAGGGGATAACCCCCCCTCAAAAGGAAACAGTAAGTTTGGTATGACCAATGCGTAAACGGCCCAACACTACCTCCCACGGCGACAATCCGAGTGCCATTCCTGGGCAGCGCCTTTCACAGCCCGCAATTTATTACGGTTTGACTGGTTTTTAGTATCAACTATTAACGCAATAACAGTCATCGGAAAGGAAAATAAATTACTTGTCGAACAAATGCAAAAATTGTTAATTTAGGCAACAATTTTTGCTTGAGTTGTATCTGGTTGGAACAAATTGCCTGCAATGGTAGTTGAAGCTCAAATCTTCTCCTGTTTTAAAAGTCGTTAAAAAAAATGCCTGTCTAAAAAATTTTTTTATTAGAGATTTTAGTTAAAATGTAATTCTCCAATTTTTATCTGAAATGGCATGCTCATATAATTTTGTGAATAATTTTTAAATGGCTTTTGGACTGGTATTAGTGACAAGCCCTTCCATGTTCCATTTTGCTTTATGCGCAAATAAATTCTTTTTTTATTGTTTATTATTTAACAATTGATATAAAAAAAATAGAAGATATGCGTGCTGCCGTAGTTATGAAACTAAATATAATTCACCAAATTATTACAACATCAGGGCAGAAAGCTACAACAGCGATCGTTGGATTTTTTTTAGAATGATAACTAGCTACAAAGTTTTAAAACCAGATTACGTATCAGCAAAGAAATAGAACTGTAAACCCCCACTGTCACCCCGATCTCGAAGATTAATAAGAGTTTATTTCGTTTATTTACGTTAGCAGACGCATTGTGGGGAAAATGGCAAAGGTGCGTGAGTAACGAAGCCGACATTCACGAATTTCAGATTTTTACCATGATTATTATTATTACAGAAGATAAACATACGATAATAAAGGTAAAAAAAAAAAAAAAGCAAATGTTAAGGAAATAAAAAGAAAGATTGGCTAGCTATAGAACTAATTAGCGATACCGAGCAGGAAAATAAACTACGGACAAGAAATAAATAAACTAAAATAAAAAACACTATAAAAGTTCTTTGACAAACATCGTTTATCAAATCTTTTATCAAATATAGGATGAAGAGCCTAATTATGATAAAAGAGCCTTTTGAGAACTATTGTTTGTAAAAGTCAGCTTTTATAAAGTTGAGGGATTACACAGTCACAATTCTTGTCAAAAGATATTTGATAAGAGATCTTTGTCAAAAAAACTTTTATGGTGTAATAAATACCGTCGCCTATGGCATCAGATAAAGAAGTCGATACTTCGTAGTGGTTATATGTACACAGGCTATGAAAAAAAATATATAAAAAAAAAATAAAAAAGGATAAATAGGGCTGAAGACGTGCTCAAGAAGTATAAACATGAAAAAATATAAATAAAAGCAAAATAAAAGGGTGCAAACAAAACGATTATAAAAATAAAGTTAGAAACTTTGCAACAAAATAAGAAAACAATTATTTCGCCAACTATAATACCCGCTCAAATAATTTCGGTCTTCAGAACTCGAGCTCCATTATTTCCCAATCATCTTAGAATGCCTTTCAGTACTAAGAATATATTTTCCAGTAAATTTCCCTCACTTCGAAGACTTTTATCCGTTTCCAGGGGTAAAAAACGGTTGGCAAACTGTGAAGTAAGCTTCTTTAAGGTAAAATCAGCAATTTCAAAGATTTCGTAAAAATGCCAAGTGAAAAGAGATATATCAAAAAAGATTTATCAAAAAGAGACCGAAAAGTCAATCAAGTACTGGCAGGATTGGCAAAGTTTTTGACATGCGACAGGTTTTAGCCAGTTTTTTACTATGGTGTTAACCGTCATGTCAAAAACCCCTTTTTTACACATAGCTATTGACATGTCAAAAACTGCTAAAACACTTCCATTTTAGCCACATAAAACATGTAAATAAATACATAAAATAATAAGAAAAGTGTAACGATTAAAACCTGTTTACTGGAAACGTATATGATTAATTTTGTAAAAGACTTTATGCCACAGTGTGTTTTGTGTACTAGAAATTAGGTCTAGTCAATTACACTTTGAAATTCTTTCACAGTGAGCCATTTTATTAAATTTAAAATTAAGAGCTCTGACGTTTTGATTTTTCATGTTAACTATAAAGAGTTCACTATAACTACAATCTTCAACGCTCCTGTGCACCATATTGATCAAATTTGGGCAGTTCAATCTTGACTTCATTGGTTTTCGACGCTTTTTGGAAGGTTTTCGACTGTTTTCGCACGGTTTTTGACATGCCACGTCAAAAACCCAACCCTGAGTAGTGGCGACACCAGTCTCGACTCGATGGAATCTCACATTTTTCGCGTTAAGTTAGCTTTCTACGAGAACACGCAACCAAAATAAGAAACCAAATAAACAGCGGAGGGGTGGCATGAATGCCCTTACTCGAAGAAAAGTGTGTTTTCACACTAGTGCATGCAGAACCCACATTTACGCCAACAACCCGGAAAAAAAAGAAGAAAAAATAATAATCATAATGTCTGCGAAAATTTTAATAAAAGTTTAAAACCCGGCGCAGGTCTTTAGTGTCCACGGGGGTCCTTTTAACCTCCTCGGGTCCGAATGCAACGCCGCGTTCTAATTAAAAGCGTAGGCGTGGACACCTCCACACCAATTACAACAACTATTTTAATGAAAGCCATACGCGGATGCGGGCAAAACGCGCACTCACAAAAAGGCCCGTATTCACCATCCATGCTCTCACACCAACTTCGCATCTTGCATTTTTCCTCTAGGTTGCTTGTGGGCGCACGTCAAGCTCCTCCATACCCCATCTTGATAACCCCCCCCCCCCCCCAATTCCCGAGCAAGTGGGGGCACCACTAGTTGGCGCCTCTCATATCCAGTTTGTCTGGTGACGCAGCGAAATCATGTATGTGACCAGTCCGAATTTTTTAGTATTTTTGTCGAAATAAACATTATAAGAAACAAATGAATGGAAGTGGACGAATGGCTCTATCGGTATAAGAGGGTCGCCAGTTAAGAGTACGGGTCAAGTCACTTCAATGTAACATGTGCGTAAATGTGGCCTTCTTGCACTACGTTAACTTTCGCTTATGATTTTCCATGATGAGTTTTCCGACTTGGGGAGTGTTCACAAATCGCGTAACATCTTTTTTCTAACAATTTAAACCGCTGTCCCACTTGTAACACCAGCAGTATAGCGTGCACAAACCACAAGAGGGCAGGGGCAACTTTTGTAAAGGGCACGAGATTCTAGGACTTTTTTTTTTGCTCGTTAGCCTTTTTTTTTAAGCTTGTCGCTTTATTTATCCTTTTATGCCCTTTTATATACCTTTCCTGGCCTTATTTTTGCCCTTTTGTTGCCTCTAGGGGCGTTCTCTGGCTGCAGCACCAGCGTTTATCGGTTCAGAAAACCAAAATAAGGCATGTTTTTTTATGCCCCCCTGTTTCTACCCATCCCCTTCCCCTCGCCTGACCAACTGTAAACATTTCTTTTGGATGAATTCGTATTTACAAGCTGAACTTAGTGCCTAGGCACGCAATGACTAGTGATTGACAGTGACTGACTGGTGACTTATTTAGCTAAAAGAATTTATCGAAAAACGTAGACAAAATTAGGCGAAAAATAATTACCAAAAATACTTCTTCATATTCCTCCCCCCTCATAACAGATGGTAGGTAACACATTTGGTCATCCCCCCCCCCCCCCCCCTTTCCGGGCGTTATACGTAATTTGTGAACGCTCCCTTACCTTTGAAGGTTATCTTTTTGAAGGATTTTGAAGGTTAACTTTTGCATCATTGCAGCCTAGTGGGCAGTCCAACACGCACCTCGAGCTTTGCAAAGGGGTTTCCGGAGAATCCGAGCAAACCGAGCAAGCATAGCTTGAGTGCACAGTACGGCTGGTGGCTCCAACCTTAATGGACGTGGGATCGAATCCCGCCACGGAACAGTTTATGGTAATAAAAGAAATCATCTATAATTCGTCCGATATGCAAGCCACAAAACGGCGTTCACACTATTGGAGCGGGCTCCATCTACGACAACGCCGGCTTGTCCCTAATGCCATAACAGCCATGCCATACTTATTCTTTGCTTAAGCGTCTTTCCAGAGACAGGAATGTTCGTTCGTCTGCCAGACCCATCCTAGAAAAGGGGCAAAAAAAAAATCTTCCCCTCGCTCTCCCGCCCGCACCACATTCCAACGCTGTTGACAAATGAGCATCCATCCCTTCTCTTTCACCAATGACCCTTGCTAATGGACGCCCCAAGACAGACTTCTGAGGCACTCGTGACGCCACTTGTGGACGCACCCCCGGGCCAAAGTTGTGCCCTCCTGCATTATTAAGCTCTGGCCAACTACAGATGGAAAGCAGTCGCCAGTCACCCAACAATCGATGACGTATATACACAACTTCACGTTTCGCAGAGCATTCTGAAGACCTGATACCAGATAAAACATGGCAGTTAAACAGATCGCGTGCAAGGATTCGGATAATGTAGTGTATTATCAAGAGACCACGAATTGCTCTTTTGTGGCACTGGGGGTAACGCCGTACGCGCCACACAAGGTCAGTGGTCCCAAACAGTCACGACGGCTCCTTATAGCACTTACGAGGACGCAATACTTAGCTCTTGCACGCACGCGCACCTGTAGTAAAACAGTGTGACGTCATATTTTAGGATTGTATCTTCGAGACAATGTGAACTCAAATCATGTACACCTCATGGTTGTTCGTCCAAAGTATTGGTGACTGCAAGAGGTAACATAAGTCGGAAGTTTTCTAGCCTCCAAATCAGCTTTCTGAACAGATTCTATGACTTTAATATCCTTGATTAGATGTGGGGACCAGACTTGGCTGGCATACTCCAACATAGGACGGCCGAAAACCGAGAAAGCCCACATTAAAGTTGCTCTATCTTTCGTCACAAAACAACCCCGAATTAGTTGTGCCCTTAATTTTGCTCTAATTATTCACTGATATGAAAATTGTAAGCATTACTCAATTGAGAGACTCTGTTGCGGCGCTCAACAACTACTACAGCCATAAGTTTAAAACTAACAATAAGTCTAAAACCTTATACTTTAGGAAAAGCAATTATCGTTAACACAGTACTATTTGCAAAAAAAAGTGTATGGGGAACGTAACAGAGAATACACGTGTACTGTACCAAAACTTTTTAACAGCTTGCCTGAACAATTACTTAACGTTGAAAAATTAAGGGAATTGAAAAAGACGCTAAAAGAACACACACATGAGCCTTAAAATAGTTACAGATGAACCTTCACTTTTTTCTCCTTCCCCATAAAACTCGGTACTGTTTTCTGTCTTCTTTAACTGTAGTTATCAAGTTTGAAATATCTTTGACCCACTCTGTGTTGATCCACACAATTGCTATGTATTTTTGTTGGGTTCTACTTTACATCACCGTATTAGTGTTAATATTAAATTTCTTTTTTTCAATCATGTGTTTTTTGTTGAATATTGTATAGACTCTTACAAGTTCGACATAACGAACTTATGCAATAAACCATCATTCATTCTGTAATTCCAATCCTGTCCGGATCATGGAATCGTACACCTTATTATCCGGAATAATTCGTCAAATTCCCACCAGAAGTTTAACGATGTTTAGATTATGCCCATGCAACATATAACCTGTGAGATCAGATGCTGTCCACGTTAAAGTTATGCGAGCTAATCAATCAAGATCTGGATTAGAACCAGTTCGTTTTAATCTAGATGGCAAAGTGTAAAGGCAAATTGTCTCCTGCGCCATTCCTACGCCTTGTTGCAGCGTATACGATCAGGGAGCTTGGATTATGCGTAGCTTTGATAGGGTCGACCCACTAGTTGAACGCGTCTGAGCTAGAGCGCAGCTATTTACCGTGGTAAAGTAAACACGAGCGAGATTCAGTTGATGACGTTTTTGCTCCCAAACTAATCCTCGAAGCAGACGACGCTTGGTTTTTCGAAATCAACTAAAAGGTTTGTTTCAACTAGCGAGTAGTTTTTAACGAAATTAATGAATAATTATGAAATATCTGATCGATCAATCTTTGCTGAACGTTAAAATACACATTTTTAAAACAAAACGACAAATTCTTACCAGATTACCCAAGACAAGAGTATAGCTGACGTCGTTGCGTCGAAACCAAAACAATGGCATGCTTTACGATGATCGCTTATGGCGTACTCTCCGCCTCCTGATAACAAACGTTGCTATTTTCAGTCGCATTGTCGATTGTATTGGTAGGTTAATGCACTTTAATGCACTTTAAAACAATTTACACAATTGGAGCGGTCCAGCTTACGTTTGATGTACTCGTTCGTTTGTTAGTCCAATTTTGTGTCGATTTATCAGCAAAATCAAACGCCAATGAGATGCAAGAACCAGTAAAATGGCGCGAAATGGGAGCAGAGACGTCAGACGCGTTTGTGGTTAAGGTAAAGCAGCTCCCAAAATTTCGCACGGTTCCTCGCGGTAAAGCGTAATAGTAAGTGGGTCCACCCTATAAAAGCTACGTATAATCCAAGCTCCCTGCTAGCGATCATGTTCGCAAAGGGAGGCCGTCATCAATTCATCAACTTGTCGTTAGGTAAACTCTGCTTCATCGGCCGGGTAAGGAAATGTAAAAAAAAACAAAAAAAAAACACCTTTTTACCCGAAAAACGTTAACGTACCAAACTGATGGCACCAGTATAAATATTAACAGATCACAGACTAGATGGCATAGGGTCATAATTAAATTATCAATAACGGATTAGCCAGGAATTCTTTAAATTACATTTAAAACAAAATTTAACGTTTGTTTTTTGTCACGCCACATGACGTCACACGCTGCGTTCGGGACTAGCATCTCGAGCACGCCTCGTAATAGGGAGTGCTTACGTCATATTTTTAGTCGTCCATCGGTATAAAACACGCAGCGGCCGACCGCGCTGCGGCTTTGAAGGGCCGGGGAGGGCGTCTGAGAGGACGGCCAAAAACGCGGAGGTTGCCCGACTTTCTTCAGTTCCGTTTTTCGTCGCTTAGGATGCCATTCTTTCTTCCTTTCCGTCATTCTTACGAGGACGGCACGGGTTGGTTGAACCGGTAATTGTCCTCTAATTTTGTGTGCATGCCACTTCGATACCCCCTCAAAAACCATTCAACGTGTCTTCCTCCGATTTCAGTTGTTATGCAAGCAAGTTTTCAACAATGGTTTATGCTTCGTTTGTGCAAACGCTCTCTCGATTACCTACATTATTAATATCGTAACCGAGCGAGGAAGATCGGTGGCAGTGCCGTATGATATACAGCTAGCCAACAGCTCTTCTGCAATCCGGATAATGGAAGATACCGACGGGTGCGCGATGGGTTATACGGGTTACAAGCTAGTTTAACAAAATGCTGTCAAAGACTTGTAACTTTCACTCATTGTACGAAATATTGGCATGTTCGTTTTCGCAGCTCAGACTGATCGTTAAGTCGCTCCGAATTTTAACCGTTCATTGATCGGTATAATTTTAGGAAGAATTATTTGTTGAATAAATGCACTATTTTAAGCTAGCTCTTACTTCTAGAGTTTTCACGTTAAAGCCATACGCCCCGTCTCACTCCTTCAGGCAACAATCCTATCCTTCAGTTCCAGTCCGTTTAAAGTTTTTTGCAAACCGATTATGGTTTATATACTACAATTTTTACATTTAATCACCCTCATGTTAAAAAAAAAAACAACCAGTTTATGCCAAATGAAAATTCAGGCCCAGTGTAACTTGACCTAATCCAAGAAATTCTGAGACTTAAACAAAACCGGAAAAAAATTCAATGATGATAAATTAAAATTTTTAATTAAAAAAAGGCCCGATTTCATCTACGTCGATCATAAATTCATAATGGTCTATGTTGGAAGAACCCATTTATTCGTCATTACTGTCAAAACCTTGGCATGCAAATAAAGCCTATATGTCAATGGGTATATAACACTTTTCAATTTCTTATCCGGAAAGCCTACGACGAGCAATTAACAGGGTACCTCCTTTTGTGACTTGGTTTCCAACTCGTGATCATTAACACGTGGTCTTAACAATGGTCATTTAGACGGAGCCCATTATGGAACTTGCTCTTAACAATGGTCATCTGGATGGAGCCCATTATGGCTCGTCTTTCCTTTCACAATAGTCATTTGGACAGAGCCCATTGTTGCTAGTCGACTTGCTCTTAACAATGGACACAAGGAAAGAGCCCATTGCGGCTAGTCTACTTGCTCTTAAGGTCTTAACAATGGTCACTTAATGAACAGAGCCCATTGTGGCTATAGCCGGTTTGCTCTTACGGTGATTAGTTGGATGGAAGCCCATCGTAGCTAGTCAACTTGCTCTTGCAGTGATTTGTTGGATGGAAGCCCATTGTGGCTAGTCGACTAGCTCTTACAGTGATTAGTTGCATGGAAGCCCATTGTGGCAGTCGACTTGCTTTTAACAATGGTCATTTGGATGGAGCCCATTGTAGATTGTCTTTTTTTCACAATGGTCATTTGGACAGGACCCATTGTTGCTAGTCGACTTGCTCTTAACAATGGAAGCTAGAACC
>JAHWFP010064434.1:0-15948 GCA_023313725.1 Lithobius niger
AAAAAAGCCTAAAGGTCCTAATCTTGTTACAGGCCAAGTCTATGTTCATCGTGCTAGACCCAACAAACAAACTGCACCATAAGTCATCTTTATGTTTTCGCTAATCAAATCACAAGCTTTTTGTCGTTGACTGTAAAAATGACGCGTCCTGTCACAAGTTACGGCCTGTCCCAGACACGCTGCCAGAAAACGTCGTCTAATTTGACATAATGGGCGATCGTAAAAATGAGAAAGAAACATAAATATGCAGCAAAATAAAGGAAACACTTTTCGGGGCCAAGACCATAAAAATCCCGTTTATTTCCAGGTCGTTTTGTGCGACCGAACCCACTGGCTTCAGGCGAAACCACGTTAGGAATATAATGGTCACGTTGGTGTTACTGGGAAATCGGGGAGGGGACTTTATCCAGACCAGGCCAGAAGCAGTCAGCAGCAGCAGCAGCATCGTAACCTTTTCCTGTTCAGAATTCTGTGACGCTTGGACGAGTGGAGTTGAACCGCACTAGAATGGTTTTATCTGCATGCCCCGAGAGGGCTCTGGCGCCTGCAATGGCCTCACTTGTTTCAGCTTAGCGGGGCACTTGTGGGCAGTTGGTAGAGCTGGAGCCGTCGTTTATGACACCACCGTCAGTCTTGGAAGTAGGGGGAGGGGGTGAAGGGGGGCGACAGGTCATGGAACACTGCTTCCTGCACCAAGGCACCGTTGGGAAAGACGGCCGGGAAAACTCTAAGCTGCACCGCTTGAAGCTTAAGTCGCAACGTCGTCGTCATTTCTTCGTTGGTTTGGAATAATTTTGGACGTGATGTTGACCTCTTTACGTCACAAACCTCAACCCTTCGTCCCCATTGGTGCCGTTTCAAACTCCCAACATCCAAACCCAGCGCACATCTGCTCTGCACTACTGTACTATGTTCGCCTAAAGTTTGTGCTTGGTTGTAAAGTTTTAAATTTTTTTACGTTGTAGCCCTGTTACAGCGTTTCGGTTCATGTTTATTTTCTAAGTTATAGCTGACTGCATTAACCTGTGCTCTTAGATGGTAGGTTTTTTTTTTTAATTTAAAAGATTCGCTCTCATGTTTGAAGTTTCTGTTTAAAAATAGAAAAACCAAGTACGTCGCCATAGTAAAACCTATGTTCACAGCATAAATATAGGCTTGACAGTCATTTGCGTTTTAAAATAAAAATTTTAATTTGTGTAGGGAAACTGTAAAGTCTACATTAAAAAAAGGACAACTTCTTTGGGGAAAAAAACTAAAGTACAACGATTAAGTTTTTCAGACTGCTAATTAGTTTGAAATATTCAATGACTTTGCAAAATACGTTTGCCCATTATCCCATTAATTTCAATATTTCCCACGCTAGTGAGCTGTGACTTATTAAGACTTATCTAACACGCTAAGTAACACAAGGAATGATTGGCCTAAAACTAATATTTGAAGAAATTTGTTTTCGAAAATGATCAAATGTAATCAAAATGCGTTCGTGAATCGTGTTTGTGCCAAATTCTATTTCCAGGAAGAACTGTTTTGAATCAAAAACGACAGAAATTATAAAAAGTACGCCTGACGACTCTGTTGTGACGTGGCATCACGTGGCTGCACTAGCCCAATCAGACGGCCAAACTGGTGCTGTTCTCTTTCGTCAATGGCATTCTCATTGCGATGTCATAACACAGATCCATAATGCATCGTTTAGTTAATCTGGGATCTTCAAAATGCCCTTGTATTTACGTTTTTACACTTGTGCATTCCCTTTTTCAACATTCATTTTGGTAATCTAATTGTGAACTGAAATGTAAAATGTTACAAGCGATTTCATTTACGAAAGCATGCAGAACGTTAAGAAAATGTATCTCGTTTCTTGAAGCACGCAGTGTGTTAGGCTATAAAGTATTTTATCAGTGGCATTGTGCTGACTATTACAAACTGTTTTGTAAAATTCATAAGTGTCAGATCGACGTTGTCAACTAATCAAATCTCTTGAATTGCAAATCGTGGGTTCCATGATTTTACCATGACGTTTACCACAGACTGGTGTGATGTAATTGGCTACTGCTGTATAGTCTACAGTAGTCTAACCTTCGTCTATGCAGTTTTATGACTATTATTGTAGGCTAGTTCCAACCTGTATACCAAGCAATCTGCAGTACTAAACGCAGTTGCCAAATACGCCTATACACCAGTTTCAACATCACCTGTAATTCCTAGAGGAAATACCAGAGTCGAATAACACTATTTCCAAAATTCACGACATTGCAACAAGGTTTTTCTTTCGCGGTCTGGCCTGTTAAAAGCCTGGGTTAAAACCGAAAATTCAGACGATATCACCTGCTCATGAAACAAAAAGCTATGAAAAAAATAAATAAATTCATACAAATTTAATTGTCAGCAATCGCTTAATTTATTAATTGCGAGGAACCTGTGTTTGCCCGCTCATATTGAAGGCTTAAGTTATACCGACTTTGCTTTATTTTATCAGCATTTTTTACACTCATGGATGTATACAGCCGACAGGGAATGTTGGAAGTGGTCTAGAGATACTGGGCTTTTGCAGTAATTTGATTTCCTTCGACAATTGTATAATAGCGAAACGACTGAGTAAAAATTTAATTTGACTTTTGTGAATGGGACACATCATCTTGTGTCCATGGCACTGACGTTTGGTTATAATAGATTGTTCTTTAAAACTTTACTGCAATAAAAATTGCTGTGTGGGTTTCATAGCACTTGGTGAGCTATACAATTGAGTCCTTAGTGCGCTATCATCTGTGACTCAGTCATGCGAGACTGACAGTCCATCTTTCAAATGTGAGACTTTTCTTGAGACACAGAATTGGACACAGCAAAGTGTTGGTTGCAAGTGTAAAACAAAATAACAGGATTTTCAAAATTGTATAATAGAAGAAGAAACGTGAGCCTGTAAAGTCTGTAACTAAGTTTAAAAATCGAATGAGCGGTTCATTGACTGGTAACTGGTTTCTAATGATTCAGTGATTCATGAATGTGGAGAGCTGACAGTACATATTGGTAACCATAAGGGTCTAGAGAAGGTTGCAAGAACGCCAAATGTTGTGCAAATGTTAACGTTGTAGGGATCAGTGGAAAGAGAAAATCAAAATGTGTCTCCGAACCCATACCTCGGCATCGGCACTTTTTTCCTCCACCCGCTGCTTTGATTCACGCAAAAGTGCACCTATTATGAATGATTATAATGTAACATGAAATGTATTTATTGTACACTGATTATTTTCCATTTCGTCGTCTAATTGTCCCATTTGGGCATATCCTCCGCCACGCTCGTCACCCACCAACGCAATCTGGGAGCGTTGCCTGTGGTCTGGGTTGGTCACTGCCAGGACTGGGGCTGCGCTGCTCATTTTTTGCTATAACCAGAGCTCATGTTGCGGCTCTTAGCTACAGCTGTCGTTAACAGGCTATTTCAAAGTAAATAAAAAGGAGACGATGGATTACTAGCAGAGGTTACAGTATGAATGCAGTACTGACTCTTTTTCTGTCCATGACGAGTCCTGCCGCTTGCTTCTCCGTCGATTTAAATGTTGTAACTATACCGCCGATAGTTAAAATCTGGACACACTCAACAGTGTGTGTAGGTGGTATTGCTAAGTAGCTTTACGTTCTACGAAAATTAATCCAGGTTTGTTGTTTAAAAAAAAACTGTAAAATGGTAGTAAACGTTAAGAACTCGTTTTTGGTTCTTCTTTATGTGGGTTTCCGCTCCGTTTTTTGTTAGTTTTTTAGTTACAAATTAGAACAAAGGTTGTAGGCTGTGGTACACAATGATACGTGTTTAGAAAATGTATTTCGTATGCTTATTCGTGAGAAAAGAGCAGAATTGTATGCCTTTCATACAGTATACACACATTCACTTCAATAATACCTAAATAAAATCTTAAATTGGCTGCTGTACTGTCTCATGAGTTTGATTTTAAAATTTCTAGAAATTCCATTATTTATAAATCCCACCAAATGTGAATTTAGTCTTACATCTAATACCAGGAAATACCAGGAATACATCTGAATACCAGGATTCAGTTTCCATGCAGGGAAATGTGTGGTAAAACCCGTGTGATTGTGAGTAACTCCTGAGTAATTTCTATTCCTTCCTTGGTTATTAAAGACTTTTAATCATAGTCTGGAGATGATATACGAAACAATGCAGCAGATTATAATGACTTGCTCTTTTGTATGTTTAATACAGTTTACGAGACTCCCACACAATTTACAAACTGTTGTGCGAGATTACAGTAACAGGAACGTAAAGTATACATCCATATACATTTAATCCATTTCCTTAATTTGTAGCTATGTTTGCTGTAATTTACATGGCCGTGTTTAAGTGCAGGCCAAAAAAAAAAAAGGCCTGGTTATGCTCAAGCTTTCTGTACATATCAGTATGATATTTTGATACCCGTTAAAAAGCAATGGAATGCCGTCATTTTATTATGCCGCTGATGTAAATCATAGACTGTGGCCATTGAGAACATTGTAAACATGTTAGAAGCTGCAAAATGAGACCATAGTGCATGGCTTAGAAAGCTGTGTGGCTTACCGTAACAACGTAGCTTTGAAATCGATACAAAACGGTGATTTACTCTAGGCTATAGATGTTAGTTATGTTGTGTAAGAAAAATTGGAGGGAATTTAAGTAACCATTTTCTTGTTACCACTGCTGTATGCTGCTTTCTGTAACCTCTGCAGTAACCTGCTGTCTCCAATGCCTGTGGTGTGTCCTTTCATTAATGGGACTGTTAAAGAAGAGGCTTAACAGCCTTGTTCACTGCCACAGCACTGTTCATTTGCTTACTACTTAGTCATCTGAGTGCTCGCGTTTGTACACTTGTATATAATCACTCTGTTACTTTTTGTGTAGTTTATATTGAGAATGATCAGATTGCTAAACATGATTTAGTTTACCAACTTGGTTTCTGTTTGTTGTCCGGAGGGTATAATTGTATTGTTTTTGTGTCAGTTGAATGGGTACGGATGGGCAGGCAAGGCGTGATATGTGTAGTGCTAAACACAAGCTGCAATGCTCTTTTTGTAATATAGGCTGCGTACGTGAATATGATCGGAATGTTTGTTTGTTGGAGAATGTAACCTTTTAGGGCAGTTATGGAATCCCAATATTTTACCTCCTGTTTTGTTGTTGGTCACTTGATTACACTTCTTGCCACTTTCACAGTAATGGGTTGAGAAAAGGGTGTAAAATTATGAAGATTTTTGTGAAATGAGCAAAGGGTAAAATTTGACTCGAATGTTTGTCTGCTGGAGAATGGAACCTTTTAGGGCATTTATGGAATCCCGATTACCTCCTGTTTTGTTGTTGGCCACTTGATTACACTTCTTGCCACTTTTACAGTAATGGGTTGAGAAAAGGGTGTAAAAATTATGAGGATTTTAGTGAAATAACTGAAGGGTAAAATATATACCAGTTCATGCATGTCAAGTCTCGTTTGTATTTGTACTTTTTTTGTGAAAACCAAATAGTCCATGATGTATACATGAAGGGGTAAAAGATAAGAGTTGCATGTATTATTCAAATCATAAAATGAATTATGTTACCAAACGAGTAATTTGTACTCGTCGCCAAAAACCTACTTTAAAACACGATTCTCTCAAGACTGTACCATTTAGAACATAAGGCGTCTTTTCGCGTGAAGCAACTTGCATAATTAAACCAAATTAGCGTAGCCCTTCATACTGTTTGTTTATGAGCTCCATGGAAATGTGAGCAAAGTGATTTTTAATGGTTCAGTTTTCATAGGGGTGGTTATATCCCAGATCAAACCCATGGATAAGAAAGTAAAATTGTTTCAACGGCATACGATTTAGGACGTCAAGTTAAAGTCCATGTTGCATAGCAATATTGTACTGGTAAATCTTTATAACACTTTACAATACGTTCGAAAATTCAACGAGCATTGAAGCATTTTGTAAAATATAAACCTTCAGCTCATCTGAGAAGAGCATAGTGGTTGGCCAATTTTTTAAACCCAAAACTGGATTAAGTGCAACAGTAGCAAACAATACAGCAAACTTAGATACCTTTAAACTCACTTTTGTACTTTTAGCATTAAAAAAACACTTAAATGTGAATATAAATTCAAACCCTAACATACCATTCAGCGAATGCGACAGTGTTGGAAATGTTGCTTAAATCATTCACTGCAAGTACTAAACTTTTACTCCATGACAATGAGATGTTGACAAATTGCATAGTATTACAAGTATTTGTGCATTTAAAAACAATCACGCTATCTTGTTCTGTTGCATGGAACAAATAACGTGATGATAAATGCTAACAGTTCAGGCACTGGAAACGTTACAGAAAAATTTAATTTTCTGTGTCGTCGGTCGATCGGTATACTCGATAGGTTATGGGTTTTAATAGTGATGAAGAAGATAGAATCCGTCGTTTACATCATACATATGTACTGCACCTGAAAAGTTCCCTGAAAGTTTCCTGAAAGTGGTTATTGTAAGTGGTCCTGACGAATTCGGACTGCTTTTTCTCAATTCTCCATCCTCTTTAAAATTAACCAGAATCAAGCCCGCCATTTTCTCCCTGTGGGGATCGACGTGGATTGTCCATTTATCAAAGTGTCATTGGCTCTCGACTTTTTGTTGTGTCGAAAGGACCAGTTTGTTCAAACGGATCGCTAATGCACCCACCCTACCCCTCTTACTTGAGGCTTGCCATGGCTTACCATTATTATTTTTTCCCTTTCTGGAAGATAATAAACACAAAGACTTTAGACTGTCGGGTCTTTCTAGGTAAAACTCGCAATCGAAAAGTCTACCATGATAAAATTAAAACAATGCAGCGCTTAATGAAATGCTAACTTGTGGCCTTATTGGGCAGATTTTTAAAAACAAAAACCGTGTTTTTTGCAAGTTGCTATTTTGCACATAAATGAGCTTAAATGAATTTAATGAAAATTGATTGCATTTTATGGTTTAGACATTAAGTAACGTTTGCATTTGCATTCTGTATCTGATGCGACAATAGAATTTTGTTAAATCTTTGCATCCTGCTTACATCCCGCTTAAAAGTGCTTGTTGTAAGCAGGCAGAGTCTTGCCTCAATAATATTGTTCAAAATCCGAAATTGACAACCCAATTATTGTAAAGGAGTGGAACACTAATATGCTTAGCATCCTTTTCAGTATACTGGGACTGAAGTTTACTTAGATAATTTGCACTGGCCATCGCAAACCCAAGTAGCAACCTAAGCTTAAGCAAAATATGACGTTCTAATAAAGAAATTGTAAGATCTTGGCATGAGCCCAAATGAATTTCAAGCCACTCATTAAAATTAGAAGAAAAAACACCACCCTTGATTGTCAAAGGCAGATAATAAAATGGATGAATGCAGAAATCCGACAATCCTAAATTCATGAGGTTCGTGCTAGCAATGCACCAATTGAGTTTAAAAATAATAATTGCATGGTGCATTGGAGTATAGAGGCTGTTCAAAAGTCCGAACAGTGCTAAAAGTTTTTTTTTTGTTTTTTTTTTTTTTTTTAATTCTGAAAGACTTGTCCACCAAAATTTTAAAGAAATAATCTACTTTACATAGGCATGTAATTATTTAGCTGCACCATGTTTGATTTCAGCTCAACAGCCCAAGGTCGTATCAATTGCAAGTAATTAATTTACGAAACGAGTAAGTTCATACAATGGTTATTTAGGTAGGTCGCAATGAAACTGCTGAAAACGTGTAAACAAACATTTAGAGATTACTTGTCCTAAATACATTCAGTTATTCCAATTTGAGGTGTCCAATCATCATGCCCGTTACATTAGAATAAATAAATAAAACCAATTATTTACACGTTTTAATTGTGATGGGTGGAGTTAGCGCTAATTCAACACTAAAAGTCAAGCACACTATGGATAATGGTACTAATAATGATAGGCTAAAGTCGTATAATTTGGAGCCCTTTTGAAAATACGTTTTTCAGTTCTGTAAAAAAAAAACACCTTGCTGGTTGCAGTATACGCGGTTTAAGACTATTTTACAAATTCAATAGCATTAAAATGGATTATGCATGTTGCAAAAACACGCAACCTTTACCAACGAGGGCGCGGGATGTTGCATGAGTCATCATGAAAGCTATAGGTACGCTGTAAATTAGTCAAAAACTCATTTTGTTCTTTGCTAAGCTAGGGTTTATCTTCCGTGAGCACTTTTTCAGTGAGTATGCTTTTAGAATGCTTCTCCTGGCTAAAAGAATGTGACACTCTCCCAAACTTGGTTATGTGTACCTCCTCTGCTTTGCTTTTACTCTTTGTGTTCAAAAGAAGAAGAAAAAAAAACATTATTATTGCTGGGCACGTTGTAAATTAAAGAAAGTAAAAATTTTGTGTATATTGAAAGCTGCAATAACAAAGAATGGTAATATAGTATAATACGAATTGTATTTTTTACAGAAGACTATACATATGTATATGAGATTAAAAAAAAAAACATCTGTTGTTTATGGAGAGGGAGGCGAAGTTTAAAACAAAAAGGGTGGTAAAAAAAATTATAAGGTTTTGCGGAACATAGGAGGTTTGTGGAGCTTTTAGTAATAGAAGGCGTAATCGGCTATGCGACGACTCATCCAACATTTTGTTTTTTTCCAGTCCTTTTGACTGTTGAGAGCTTACGCAGCTTCAAGTCAATTGCAAAAGAAATGATTCTGTACGTCATTAAGAATTTTAAAATGCAGAACTTTTACCCTGTTTTTAAACTAACCCGTGACGTTTCTGGAGCATGGTCCTGTTATTGAGCCAAAGCAGATCTTGCCAGTATGAGGGCACGTTTAGGCAACCACTCGCTTTTGCATTCTCTCAGGTAGAAGCTAGAAATCACCTCAAATACCAACATGGTGGCGGTTTTATGTCTGCCGCCTCGCAACGAAAACAACAAATAACGTAAGTTCAGAAGCGTTTGGGAAAATTGTTTCGTCATGAGGAATTCTTTATATTATTGGCACGGATTATAAGACTGCAAGTATTTACGAACGATGTCGGTTACTAATCCATTTAGCGTTGTTACCATGGCAATATCACCTTTGCCATCGCGATTGAGTTGCGAGAATGCAAAGGCGAGTCGCTGCATAAACGCGCCCTGATAGTCCCAATTTTGGACCAATCATAATGAAGCAAGAAGGGATAAGTTGCGTCGCTGGATCAATCGGGGAAAAAAATTTAGGATGAAATTCCAGTTTTGGAATAAATAATTTAAGCTGCATCTGGATAGTGATTTGATGTTAATTTTGCGTCAAAAACAACATTTCGTCCGGAGCCATACTAGTGGATGTTAGACTCGTAGAAATTATGCATCGTAGACGAAGCGGCCATGGAGATTTCTGTTAAAGTACATTGGGAGAAATGAGGATAGTGGCATTCACCCCCTAATGAATGTACTTTGCTAGTTGCTTCTTCAAGTGCACATGGTATTTAAATCCAGCTAAGATCGTGGGCAAACGAATTCTCGTGACGTTTCAGAATTTGTTGTCTGTAAAGCCGATTACGTCTATAGTCTGTTGTAAGTGTGTTTAAATCTGGACCATAAAGAAAAGGTTTGGGAAGGTCCAGGAATCATGTTAATAGATTGTTCTTTTTATGTGTATACTGTTGTTTATTGTATAGATCTTTTTATACCCATTCTCAGCATCTGCTTACTTCATGGCAAGTTATAATAAGAACAACAACAACAACAACAACAAATGACTATTAAATTTTTACAAAAAAAAAACTAATAGTTATCACATTCTAGTGATCAATCACGTGGCTAGTCTTGCCCATCCCCATCCTGCACTACGCTACAATGTGGAATCTGTGATCGTGTCAAGAGTAAATAATAGCATTAAGAATTAAAATGATTACTTAATTAATTATCTAATTAATTACAAATTCCATCTCAATTTATTGTACGAAATGCCGCCCAAGGCCGGTTGATGTATTTGTGAAACCACACCAAAGATTAAAGAAAGAAAGAAACAACCAAACAAACAAAAACAAAAAAAGAAGTCCCGAAAATAAAACCATCTCGTTTTCCAAAATTGTGTTTTTTGCGTGTTTTGTCCCTCTTAACATTTCAGGTCATTATGGGTGTAGTGCGAGCAGTTTTAGGTCCGGGAAACCACTAATATGGCCTGTCACAGAAAGGACTGCAGAAAAAAAAATAGGATTCCAGTATGGCAAGGAGGAAGGGGAATGAACCATAAAAATGTGAACAGTTTTTTCAAGGGTGATTGGGGGCTCTAAGAAAGTGTATAACGTAATTTTTCAAAATTACACATCATGAGGTTAGGGAGTCATTAATAGACACCTCAGTTTTGACTAACCCTATGCAAGGGTTGCTATCACCTCTGTACGAGTAAAGGTAGGTCCATGACATTACATCACCTGCAATTCATAGCACGGACAATTCATCGCCTACCATTAATCACTGAACAATTCATCGTATATACATCGCACAGTCTCAGTTTGTCACAGCAGTTCACCAGTTCGGTTGTTGCCACAAATACTGCGTTTGCATGACAAGCAAAGGTTCCTAGATCTAACCAGCAGAAAACATTCAGGATTTTTTTTGTGTGTTTAATGAAACCGGATTTAAGAAAATGAAATAGAAGTAACGTGTCGGCCAAAGCAGCAGGACGATGCCTATCAACACCAGGGACAATTTTACAAGGGGGGGAGGGGGGGTTGTGCGCATGGGGGTGCTGCACCCCTCCAATGTTTGGTCAGTGGGAGAACTGATCGGAAACATTCATTAATAGTTTGTTTTTGCAAGTCAGAAAACTTAAAACTAGCAGTTCATGTCATCTTGCTAAAATGATACTTAAAAATTACGTTTGATAATTATCAGATTTCGATGAAATATACGTGGGAAAAATAGATTGCCCGAAAGCTGTGGATACACACAAAATGACCTCTTTGCACCCCTTACTTGCAGAACCATTGTTGCTCTTGATTTTGGGGGAAGCCAGTGTAGGGATTGACGGCGATTGATGACGAGAGGGAGGAGGTGGAAAATGACCAATTCGTTGGTGACATAATACTTGAATATATCCATTTTTGCTACTAATTTTAAACCTACAGGATATACGCTTTAAACTTTTAAGCTCTGTATTTACATCTTTTTATAACCTGCAAGGTTAAACGCTTTAAATTGTTAAGCTCTGTGTTTAAAATTTTTGAAGTTGAAGTTTTACTTTTTATTTGCTACTATTGTTTGTTGCTAAGTGTTTGTTACATTTGAATAACAATTGGCTCGTGCGAGGAATTAAACACCCGATAATTGTCCGTGTGATATATACAGGGTGAGTCAAAGTATCGACCCAGTGGAGTTGGCAGCCGCATGATTTGATTTAGCTACCAAACAACCATCGGTCGTTGATCACCAGAGGTGCCCCCACTCTTCCCCCCCTAAATAAGTTTTCCACTTCCGGTTCCTTTAGGAATAGGGCATTGGTCCCAATTTGAGATACGTGCGGGCAGTCAATTCATGGTGAATGCAGAAAACAGCATTGTAAATTGGTCCACAATAGCATGAGTTATGGCCAAAACACATTAGTACACGTGTTGGTTTCATTGCATAAAATAATATCATGAGCAGTTGTGTGAATTGGTTCATTGTATGATTGCATGTAATATTACAGTAGGGAATAGCAAACCTAACGAAATTGATAACGGTTCGACTAGCACATGCTTGTGCACATGTTTGTAGCACATGTAGCACATTGGCATTCGACCTAAAGGAACCAAAAGTGTAAACTTTATTTAAGGGTGGGGGGGGGGGCAATCCTTGCTTGATCTCAATACTTAGTGCCCCAAGTGTCCACAAAAGGAATTATTTCTTGCTCACTGAATCCCAGGAAGGGATATACCACTCACTAGTGGATGTAGACAGTATGTTTATATGGCAGACAGCACATTTGTTGAAACGTGTTCGAACCTTGACGTGCGGTTCAAGGTCAAACTCCAGTTTGATATATCTGCTTCAAACCTGTGCTAGCGTTTGTACTAAAGTGTTTTGGTCATAGCTCGTGCTGCTGTGGACCGATTTACAAGCATTTTTCTGCATTCACCATGAATTGACTGCCCGCTCATCTCAGATTGGGACCAATGCCCTATTCCTAAAGGAACCGGAAGTAGAAAATTTATTTAAGAGGGGCAGGGTGGAGGGGGGGGAGTATCCCTGGATGATCGCAAAACGTGGCCCCCTCCGTGGTGACCAACAATCGATGGTTGTTTGATGGCTAAACCAAATCAAACTGCTGCAAACTCCATTGGGTCGATACTGTTGACTCACCCTGTATATACACATTGTTGGCGATGTATTCTCCGGATACCACATTGGATATGGCAGGACAGAAATTGGTGCCCGAATTTGATAAACTAAACATCGTGCAACACACAATATTCTGATGGTCGTGCGTGACGAACAAGACGATCTTCCCACTCTCCTCATCCATCAGTACATGCCCATAGGCATCACGTAGATCAACATTCGATCGAAAAATGGCACCGGTAATAGCATTCAATGAGCCAGTCATTGAGCGGTAGCAGAAAATTATCTTTCAGACTATTTCAGTTCAATTCCACATAGTCGATCACCGAGCGTTTCCATCCGTTTGGATCCATGTAGGATAAGCAGGGTTACAACGATCCTTCCATTAATTTCAAGTTTGAAACAAGGATTGTAAAACTTTGTAAGTATGCAATAGTATGCCTGCTGTGAGAGTATTAACTTACGCACAACCATTTAAGCAAGCCCAGGATAGAGTTATCAGGATTAGTTTCCCCCACACATGAAAATAGTAGTTTGACATGCTACTAGATGACACCACGTGTAATTGGAGTATTTATTAAATAATCCTTAGGTGCCCGAATAGGCTAAATAAGTAAAGTATTTTTTTCCCTAGGGCACGAAGAAATCAAATAATCTTAATTTGAACCGCTTAATAATCTTAATTTTCTACGTAGCTTATAGCTGATATAACAATGGTTAAACAATGCTTTAACTATTATTGAACATATTGCCTCTGTTTTGTGTGCATTATACGAAAAACGAGGGCAACATGTTCAACAATTGTTAAAGCATTGTTGTTTAACCAGTTACATCAGGTCCCGATATTGCTCAAATGGGCTTTATTACATTTTCCGTTGCAGGAATTGCTAAAATTATGTTTTTCTGAAGCCATATGAGCATCTTTTGAACGATTGTTACAAGTGCTAACCATGTGGATATCTAACAGTGGCATACAAGAGGGGCATGTCCGAATTCTTGGAGTTCTTTCATGGAACTGAGTTTGATTCATATTGTCGCATTTTGCCCAGGTTGTGTGGTTTTTGTGCTCTCTTGAAATGTTGCTACAGAGTCTGGCATTGACGTTGAATGAAGGATCAGATTATCAGGTAGCATGAAGATAGTAGAGAAGAGAGAATGGAGTTTCTGCAGAGCCTATGGCTATACACGGAATAGAGAGTTGGTCTTGTGCAGCTGCAAGAAGACAAACTGTGTCACAACTACAAGAAGAGTGTCTGTTAGAAAGGGTTTTGGTGAGTGTCCGTCCGATTGTGGAAGTGGTGCGTGGGGCCAAGCAATGCCATACATGAAACGACGTGTGTTGGCCGGAATAGCTGTAGTGATGTCCGGGGATGTTACAATTTTGTTGCTGGAGTTGGTGGATACGATGGTGAGAGTTAGGGGAAAGGGGACATTCGTAGTGGAAATTCACCAGGGTGGCTGATCGTTAGGGAAAAGGAACATTTGTGGTGCCTGATCGTCAGAGCATTCCTTGGTATTGTATGTGGAAAGCCCGGTTTCTTAAAAGTAAAGGAGAGGACTTGTCAACTGATGACCAGAGGGTGTAATTGTTGCATTATGGGAAAAGTCACACTTTCAGATTGTACGGTTTCGTGTGTAAAGGTGTGATTGTAGGGAAGGAAGGAGCAGTGTGTGATGCTTGGGATGTGGTGTTCAGTGTCGATCGTCGTGTGGCTGTCACTGCCTGCAACAGGCTGTAACATGCAGTACAAGGGTCGAATAAGTGGCAAACACTTTCTAGTCCCTCTTGCTATTCCGCGCAGGCAAATATGGCACTCGACCAATAGCTGCACCCCAGCTAGAGGTCAAGAGTTGCTTGCTAAATGAACTAACAGCCAACTGCCTAACCAACTGGGCTTCCTCTTGCACACGGCCTGTTGCTACCCTGCATGGGAATCTATCTTTAGGATCGTACAAATACAACGATTCTGTACCTATATGCACAGTTCGTGTTTTGGGTCCGTCCAACTTCTTAGGATGGACACAAAACACTAACTAAGCATCTAAGTCTAGAATTACTGCATTTATACGAGCCAAAACATAGATTCCTGTGGTGCAGGATAGATTGGTTACTACTTTCGGTCAGCAACCGACTATCGACTTCTAGCTGGGGTGCAGCTGTTGATCAAATACCATGTTTGCACTATAGCAAGAGGGAAATGGAAGCATTTGTCACCCAGTCGTTCCTTGAATTGCATGTAACAGCCTGTTACAGGCAGTGACGCTGAACACCACACATTGATAGACACTGAATACCGCACTCCAAGCACCATCCTAATGGGTCGAACCTAACAATTTGGACCCTTGCTAGTGCAGTAGTGAGAGCTTGGAATCAAGCCAAAAACCGAATCTTGGTCTTTGTCATGCTGCGAAGTTACATATGTTGGGGGCCTGCCATGATCCGAGCCATGAATTCGATAATTCATGAACGTCAATTTGCGAAGTCAATTAGCCGAATAGAATGTACCAATCAGACATACCGTAAAACTGTAAAACTAAAACTGTAAAAACTGTAAAAACTAAAAACTGTAAAAAAAACATTTGAATGCAACAGCATGGTTTCACTTGGACGAAATAGTATAGCAACTTTGCAGTGTCTGAAACCTTACAGGAAAGTTTACTCGTGTTCTTTGGCTTTTTTGACTTCGGATCAGATCAGCCTTACTTTAAAGGAATACTAATCCTCACTTTTCCAATTGTTTTCTGTTGTTTTCCGTGGATGGCTGTGACGTCATCTTTCTTAAAGCCAGGTAGGGTATTGTCATAACCTTTCATTGTATTGCGCGAGTCTCGGGCAACGTTGTTTTGTTTCTAGTGCTTATGCACATCACTCAGAACGCTGTGGAGGCGTTAAGAAAGATGACGTCACATCGCGCGATACAAGACAGGATATTCTCTAGCCATTGGGAGTTAAGCACACGTCATTTGCTTTTAAAGTAGACGTTTTAACCATTCGTATAGCTTAGGCACTAACACTTATAATTGACATTGGATACCTGTTAACGTTCATTCCAGTATCTAAACTTACAATATAAAAATTCATTGTTGGAGGATTCAGTCTTCCTGTAAATATCAAACGAGCTTGTATTGTTTTCGTTTTTTAATAACTTTTTGTTTGTGACGACTTGGTGTTGTCGGGAGACAGGGCTAACTTTTGAGTAAAGAATAAATCACAACGTAAAGGGTAAACAAACAGTAGTGACCTTGACGTGTCCTTCACCTTGTGGTTTTTTTTTTTTTACTAGCATCGTACCCGGCTTCGCCTGGGGATTTGTTTGACCCGTGGTTGTTTCCCAGTATTTGCCCGGTGCTGCCTGATCGTTCACTGCAACAGTCAATTTTTCTTTGTGTAACACTCCCCCTTTCTGTCAATCCTCTCCCTCCGCAAAGCAATATCGTAATCAAATAGTGGCTTTAACATAAGTACTGCCCCCACCAACGGGCATTCCCCGTTCAGGCCCTTCCCCACTCCCATTATCGTGCGAAAAATAACTGTCCTTCGTCCATGACGTCATTTAAGACACGCCTTTGCGATGCCCGCGCAGAGCAAATTGTTAGTCGAGGTAACAATGTGCCAATTTCAACTTCTTTTCAGGGCAACA
>JAHWFP010064434.1:25948-79848 GCA_023313725.1 Lithobius niger
AGGGAAGTCATTGCTTCGTTAGGGAGAGGTCGTCCCAGTTCAGTTTTTGCGCTGACTGGGATTCACTTTTTAGATTTTTACTTTTTAATTTTACCTTTTACTGCTCTGGCTTGCCTTTCTTTAAAATGGGAAACCATTTAAGTGTATCTTGTTGACCTGTAGCTTATGCTATAAATATTTTTGCTTGACAACGGGATGATAAATCCCGAAACGTCGCATTTTAATGTATACATGTGCACTTGCTGGCTTTTTATAACGTTAAACACTTCATTGTAACTTCATTGTAAGAACCTCAATTATTTAACTCCTGCATTGTTGTTGCGTGGCCACTAGCTTTGGTACTTTATCTGAAACCAGAGTTGAGCGTATTTCACGATGATGAGGATAAATACCGATGCGGCGAAACAGTTTGAAAATTGTTGGAAATGGGCGTTCTTTGTGCCCTAACAAGCAATAGTTGTATTTCAATCAAGTGCATAAACTGTATCAAGGTGATAAAAGTGGGTGAAGATCGTTGATTTCAGCTACTGAAATCTACTACTGACTACTGACTACTGACTACTGAATAATTCCGCTCACATAAAATAAATTATGCGTCAGATACGAATGAAATTTGGTATTCAACACTCTTTTAACTCCAATGCGTGCCTTTTAAAGTTTGACGTTTGGGGAGACATTAACTAAAAAGATTGCAATCAGCTGTAATGCTGTTTTTCTGTATGTTGGGAAAACGCCACCGGTGATCAAAATATGCATTACTCGTTATTGGTGTTAACGAGTAACAATGCAAACGGACTGCCAGAAATAATCGGCAACGCAACATTGTTGATAAAATGCACGCGTTAGCGGCGTTACTTGTTTGTAGTAGGGCGTATGGCTTCGGGCCACTAAGCTCTTAATAAATCCGCAGTCCGCGCTACTTATAGTTGATGGTTGAATGGAAATCAGCAAACGTTTTACTTTATATGATTGAAGTCCTCATTCCAGCGAAACTAAAAAAAATTAATATCTCCATTCGTACTCAATATTTTTCGACCAAACTTGGCCAGATAGTATATAATGGGCAGTGGCAAAAATAAGACGCCACAAAAAAAAAAAAAACTACAAAAGAAGTGATATCTAAAACAAAACCCACAAGGTTGAAAGAACCCGCCAAGTTTCAGCCAATCAAAGTAGTGATATCAGAGCCGAAAAGGCTGCCACCAAGTTACCACATTAGTTACCAAGCTAATCCCACCGACTATTACCTCGCACGTTAAATCAAAAACTTGACCATTGCTACCGATAGTAGCAATGGCCAGGTTTTTGATTTAAGCTTTGATCTAATACTCGGTGGGATTAGCTTGGCAACTAATGTAGTAACTTGGTGGCAGCCTTTTTGGCTCTGATATCACTACTTTGATTAGCTGAAACTTGCCGGGTTGTTTCACCCTTATAGGTTTTGTTTTATTGTATCTAACTCTATGAGGTTTACCAATCTGCGCTGCGCTCTTAGGTCGTTTTGTGGCCTTTCAATTCCCTTCTGGTTTAACACATAAATCATTAGTAAAACCAAATTGCAGACGGCACCGTCTATCTATCCCATTCTAAATTACGATCGTTTTGCGATCGGATTTTCGGAATTTACATGCTGTAAAAATGGAAAGAATTTACGCTAATAGATCGTCGAATCAGAATTGTAAGATATTTACAGTGGCACCGCAGGGCCCACCAGACAAAACTACAACGCTCGCTTCGGTAGGCAAGCAACAAAGCAAGTTAGGAAGTATAGCCGCGCACAGAGAAAGACAGACTGTTGCTCCTAGCAACAAAATTGGTCTCGGCGTTATTTCCTGCATCAAGCTAGCTGGGTTTCGTCTGTCTAAGGTTTCAGGAATAAGGCGGCGACTCGACATCACGGCGGCCTTATAAGATTTTAAGACAACTTTATAAAGAAAAAGAATTTATTAGAGGTGCAGTGATAACCGAAAATGTAGGCATAATTGTTTTAAGACCCGGGGGAGGGGGGCTCCCAAATCTTACAGGAGGGCCTCCCATATCTCACAGGGAGGGGGGCCCTCAACCATCTTGCTGCGTCCCTGCATATTTACCTAAGATATTATAAGTGTGATGGCAAAGTAACAAATAGTCTCTCAAATTTCAGAACGTGGTCACGCATACGAATTTCAACCGGGCGCACACACGGACGGACGGACGGAAATTAGCAGTTTAGTTGTATTGTATTGACACACATAATTTTTTTTTTAAGACAATAGAAAACAGTAAAATCACTGTTTTGTGGTTAAAACCTTGTCAAAAACGGGTGACGTTTCGTGGCGGACTCTTTAGACCAAGTTGAAACTGCTGTAATAATCTTATACTTGTGATAAATTAGCATAACATTTGCCTACAATCGTCCGAATTTGTTCAAAAATTCTATTGTTTTAAACTCTTCGGACATACGTCCATGCAAACTCAGAGAAAATAATTCCAAGAACGAAAAAAAAAAAAGACTCCACTTGGCTTCCCTGGGAATCGGAGAGAGCGAGCAAACACAGCCGATTGGTCGGGGCTTTGGTGTCAGAGTTAAAAGGACGTAAAATCGAACGACTTACTGACTTAAAAAAAAAGTATCCATCTAGAGTACATTCTGGCGTTGAAGGGGATATTAATGCCCTTAAGAAACTGGCGTTTTCTTTTATACTGTGTAGGTTAATCAATCATGCGATCCGATCCGGTGTTCTCTTGGTTTGGAGACGACGACACTACCCCCTGGGACATGCTTGCTCCGTGTCACCGGAAACCGCTCACAAGGCTCGCGATGCATGTTGGGACTTTTAGTCTTCTGTACAGCGAAAGCTAGGAAGACTATAGCAAATACTTTGGCCGTATGCCCGTCTCCTTTTTCAACTCTGGAACGGTACCAGATAGAGACAAACGGTTTTCGCCATTAGATTCAGCGTCCAAAAATAAGTTAAAAGGAATAAAAAAAAAATAAAAAAACCGAGAGTGGAAATTGGAAGTGGCCCACAAGTGACCCCATCATACATGGAGCGGTACCAGATAGAGACAAACGGTTTTCACCATAGGATTCAGCGTCCAAAATCAGTAAAAATGAATTAAAAAACTGGAAGTATGAAGTAGCCTACAAGTGGCCGGAAGTGGCTGACAAGTGAGCCAGATATGCCTTAAACTGTTTGTCCAGATATGCACAAACTGTTTTCACCATTAGATTTAGCAACCCAAAATTAGTAATTAAAAAGGAAGTATGAAGCGAAAGTGGCCCGAAAGTGGCGGAAAGAAGTGGCAGTAGTGTACAGAAGACCGCTTACGACTAGGTCGTCGGGCCCCCCCCCCCCCGCTTGTTATCTTTTCTTTTTTCTTTTCTGTAAGAAATTCTCGTCGTCGTCGGTAATTTCCACGGGTAAATAGATGTTCAGATTTGACCTTCGATTAATAAATACAGTCATACAGACAAAGAAACGCTTGTTTAACCTGCCAAGAAAGAAAAAAAAGCATGCTCATTGGAGCACGAAATCGTTAAGCGCAACCCTCACGAATCCCTCTTGTTCAGCGGTGTGTTTCAAACAGTTTCCCACTCAAACACAACTTCCTCACAAATGGCCGAGTTGTCGTGCTCAATTTAAAACAAGGAAGGCGATCTTCCAAGACACGAGTTAACGAGAAGGATATTAAAGCCTAAGCCTCTTTAAAAATATACCAAAAGAAATTATCGTCCTAAATGGCGGACTAACCGACTATACTACGGCGTATTTATGCAGCAAGTTCGTCTTGCTCGTCAAAAACTATTTGCTGACCTATTCTTTGTTCAAGCAAATAGAGCAGTGACACAACGTAGTATTATTGTATCAAGGACTGCGGTAGCGGTCCTTATGTAAGCCTCAGCATGAACTTCCATGTTAAACGTCAAACTTTGAACTCCATAGTCTCGCCCAGAATTGATATAGACAAACGAAATTCGGTATTTGGGGCGTGTCGTAACTATTTCACCACGTTACAAATTTTAATGACAACAATCAAACCGTTCGGCGTCCACAGAATGGCCATTTCTTGTTGTTTTTGTTGTTGTTGTTGTTGTTGTTGTTGTTGGGATTCTTTGCCCTCACCTGGAGACCGAACCACTCAACCGATTTTCAAGTTCTATAGCTTAAAACGTAAGTCTGGACAAGGCCTAGGGCCTTTCGCAGGCTATTTTAACGTAACTACAATATTCTTGACACGGAAAGCCAAATGGGCTAAAACTTTTGCTCTCACCTAGAGATCGAGCCAATGAACCGATTTTCAATTTGTATAGCTTAAAATGTAGGTATTAACACCGACCAGGGCCTTTTGAACCCGATTTTGATGTGACTGCAGTATACTCGTCGGCAGAGCAATTATTATTGCTGAGCACTGGGCAGAAATCACTAATGTTGCTGTTGGGACTCTTTGTCCTCACCTTGAGATCGAACCACAGAACCGATTTTCAAGTTCTATAGCTTAAAACGTAAGTATGGACAAGGCCTAGGGCCTTTCTCAGGCTATTATAACGTAACTATAATATTCTTGACACGGAAAGCCAAATGGGCTAAAACTTTTGCTCCCACCTAGAGATCGAACCAATGAACCGATTTTCAATTTGTGTAGCTTAAAATGTAGGTATTAACACCGACCAGGGCCTTTTGAACACGATATTGATGTTACTGCAGTATTCGCATCGGCAGAGCAATTATTATTGTAGAGCACTGGACAGAAATCATTAAGTGGAGTAACAAATCTTTGCAGAAATTTTGCAGAAAACATAAATTTGGTACACAAGTCTTTCTTAACAGTAAAAATCGAACCAGCCATGGACCCCAATGAAATACCCAAAGTGCCATCAGTGCCCCCCTCCCCGTCCCGCCCCAGAACCTCCTCGTGTGCCTCCCAGGGGTTTGGGCAACAAATTCTTATAGATCAAGCTAAAAACATGAAATTGAGTGAAAAAGTCACTCTTAGCAGTATAAAACGAATCAGCCATGGAAAAGACTCTCTTGTAACAGTTATTTTAAGGTGATTACAGTGTTCTTTTCTGTGTTATTCTTGCTAAAACAAGAAGAAAAAAAGGGATATTAGTATTAAAAAACGGTTAAGCGTATAAAATACGGATGTAAGCCTTAAAAAACTTAAAGCCCTAAAGGAACAGATATTAGAAAAAGACATGTAAGATATCAGCGTCGCACTAATACATGTAAAAGAAGCTCCAGCTTGTTTTTTGGGTCGCTAATGCATTGCTATATCGCCCGTAGCTTTGTGTTGCTTTGGGTACGAACAAACTCTCCCCAACTCTCTACCCTAACCAACCGTTTATACTATAATGTAAGTACACTGCATGTCATGAGAAGCTTATATCACACAAAGGCTTCTCTCTACAAACCCTCTACCTGGTGGAGAAATGTATTCGAACCACGGTAAATGCATGGAATTTATTTTCAAATATTCACAGTAAATTCTTTTATTTGGTTATCAAGAAGCACACGACAGCTCCTGTTACTCCAATTCTTGTACTATTTGTCGAAATTGTGCTCGTAATTCTCACTGCTAATTTCGAGGTTCGTTTCAGGTTTTTGTGAGAACCACTCAGTTTCTACTTATGCCATTGATCAAGTGACCATAACTCTTGCCTAGCCCTACTTTCCACAGTTTTTTTCCTTTCACACAAGCCTCAAATCGAGCGTCACACATCGGAAACAGATTCTTAACATACATGAAAAAAAAAATGGAAAAAAATACTAGAATGCTGTATTGACAAAATTCGAGGTTCGATTCACCTTTTAGAATCGCACACAGGCTTATATCGGTTATTAAAAATCAAGAAAATCTGCTGATTGTCTACTTTCAACGTTGTTTTGTTTTAATTTGGTGACTTCCATGGCGTAGACAAAGCCACAGCTGTGCTGGCTACATGTATGGAAAAACAAAATCAAAAAATTCAAAATAACTCTTGCGTCAAATTTGAGGTTTCTGTTGACCTTTTAAAATGGCTCACAACCATATTTTGGGCTCGTTCGTTTTAATCTGGGCTTTAGGAGGGAAAGAAAAGAAAGCTGGCGCACTTGTAACTAACTCCACCGGTCGGAATGAAAGAAATTGTTGGGGTTGTGGCAACAAATAAGCCTTGTGAAATGTAACGTATCATATAGGAACGATGATTACATCATTAAAATCGTGTAGTGTGCGTGTTAATTTGTTTGTCTACTCATCTAAAGTTAGGCAGATACAGGTTTGAGTAATGGCGGTTGGGATGATTGACTTGGTAAGTATTTATGGCTTCTTTTCCAAATCACAAACTATACACTTCAAATTAATGTTAAAATCCCTTCAATCCTCTTACAGAACAACGTCCTCCTACCCGCAACAGTTAGTTGCTTTCCCACCTTGTATTTCCTTCTGAATTTGCCGAAGACGCCAAATTAAACATGCAATCAAATCCCATCAAGATAGTATAAATTTCACAAATTAATCATCCTTATTTTTGGCCCATCGACTCCGAATAGATTTGTAATGGGTTTTGCAGCGGGTCTTGTTGCAGATTTTCTAATGAATGCCGATTTTGAGCGGATGGATTGGTAAATGCCAGTTCTTTGACCAAAATTAAGACGGTCAATTTGCAATGTTGATGGGATTTGATCTGTATTTTAGTTTGGTGACGTTGTAAATTCAGAAGGAAATACAAGTAAGGAAGGAATGTGCATGCGTCTTTACACGTCCTTCATACAGCCTATTTTCGAGCAAGCATACGAGCTGTGTTATTTTCTACCTCATGAAACACTAGCTGCAGCCCGTGGGTGGTGTTTAATGCGCTGTTTGCAACACTGGCTAGGTATGGTAGCTCATGTGTATGTCCATGTTGGTCCGAATTAAGTTAATTAACATTTCTGTGCACACTGGCTAATAAACGGTAATTTTCGTTCGCTTCGCTCATTCAATCAGCGCATCCTGTGATCCAAATCACCCACCCCACCACTAATACTCCCCCCCCCCTTTTCATGATCACTTCTATTATATTCTTCCATGTTCATGTTCACGCTGGCAGGAATAATTGATGTTCAAGGTGGTCTCGAAGCATGCTGTCCTGGAACGCTTTCCCCCAATGCTTCCCTTCTACCAGACGGGCGGTGCCGTTGGTTCTTAATTAACTCTTGAAAGTAGTAGTCTTAATATGATGTTATAATGTACATAACCACGCTCTGGAAAGCACACGGTAGGGTCACTAAACGTGTTGACGGCCTAAAAGTCTTGCCTTAAAAACGCCGGCTACCACCACAACTGCAAACTTACATTGCCATTCCCTTTGGTGGAGGCTCACGCGTCGAAACCTTATCATTTGTTTACGGAGGAACGATTACTAGCTTACATTGAACAACAATTACATTGTTCACCCTTTGTCGATTTTCACTGTGACATGGTTCATCTACTTGAACTACAACGACAAACCAAGATAAGATAAAAATAAAGCCGGAAGCACTTGCAGATAAAAAGCGTAAATAAAATGCAAAAACGAAGTTACAATGTAAAACGTAAACACTTTCGCGATTCCTTCATCAGGTAAGGAAAAGCCAATGAAGATATTTTCAATGACCCTGAAAACAGCATTCAAGGTCATCAGCATTCTATTTTCCAAATGCGCAAGATGCAGCAAGATGCAGCACAAAAGTGAATTACAAAGTTGTATACGCGAGCGTCAAACATGGCAAACTGAGAAAACAGATTGAAAATCGGAGCAGAATTGCAACAGTTATGACGAAAACAAAATAGCAACAAAGTCTTCCCTGAACGTGTTAACTGCCATGCGTGCCAAGCTTCACTGCATGGCAATTAACACGTTCAGGGAAGACTTTGTTGCTATTTAGTTTTCCTCATAACTATTGCAATTATGCGCCGATTTTCAATGTGTTTTCGCAGTTTGTCGTGTTTGACGCTCGCGTACAACTTTGTAATTCACTTTTGTGCTGTATCTTGCGCCATTCGGAAAATAGAATGCTGATGACCTGTAATGCCGTTTTCAAGGTCATTGGAAATATCTTCATTGGCTTCCCCATATCTGACTTACATTACAAATATGTCTTCAGAATGAACGTATAACAACCATTATATCTGCAGTTATTTGCGTGTGACCAGACTTTTAGACCACCCTGTACAGTATATTTTGCTTAATGAGCAGTCTGGATTAGGATTTACTTTATTAGAGCCTTGGCCCTTGGTCATACGCCCACCCTAGAATTATATACCATACACAATCTTACTACAACGATACACAACGCCTACCCTACAAATGCACCTAAAATTACTTATCAAGCACACTTGTTCACCTGTTCACTGCAAACTTCAAAAATGTTGTCCGTGCGCAAACTACATTGCTGCTACTGATGACACACAGACTGGAATGAGGAATGAGAAATGTGTTTAATCGGGGCTGTGACCCGCAGTCATGCGCCCACCCTAATACAAAATCTAAACTGGAAACCATTTACAAGTAAGGAACAAACTACAGGAACAAACTACAGGAACAAACTACAGGACAAACTACAGGAACAAACTACAGGAACAAACTACAGGAACAAACTACAGGAACAAACTACAGGAACAAACTACACAGACTGGGATCATGATTAAACAAAGTAACCTTCAATAATGCCGGCTAATAAGCTGTGCCCTTGAACAGTCAGCAAGATGGCGAACGGGTTCATTCTTCGCACGGTAGCAAAGAAAAATGGCAGATCAGAGGCGGGCCAGGGCTATTGCCAGAGGCGGGTTGGACCCACTGGCTCACGTTCTTGTAGGGTATGGGGCTTTGAGTTCTATCACTCGACAGTCCTTGGGCTCTCCGGGGTTGGGCGTGACTCTTCTGGGTGGTACAGAACTGGGTAGGCTTGAGGCTCCTTTTGCGGTTAGGCCATTTACCCCGTGGACGTGGTGTGCACAGTTGCTATCGGTCTTTCAGGGTACGAGTGGTACTTAATTGTGGAGTGCACTGTTGAGTACTGATGTTTGTTGTGATGCCTCGTTCTTTCGAGAATCTTGGTCAGAGGGTGTAGGAGTGGCAATTCCGGCGCTGCGTAAGGAGCTCAGTTTTCACCTAAGGTGTATCCCTTCTGCTTTTGTGAGGAAGCTTGTCACTGTTTCGTTGACCTTGGACTTGGCCCTTGATTTGAGGTTGCAGCGGTTTCGGGTCATCTCTGACTCAGCTGCTGGTCTTCAGTTTCTGCGTCGCTTCTTCGAGTCGCTTGATGTCAGCCACCCGGTAGTGTACGGTATTGGCAAGATGCTTGTTGCTGTGCTTCAGGCGGGACATGAGGTTTCGCTGACCTGGGTGCAGGGGCGGCATAATGGGTGCTTTGGGAATGAATTGGCCGACGACCTGGTGCGCCATGGGGCCCAGTGTCTTCAGGGCACCCATGCGGCATCCTTTGTTTTGGCTGCAAGGGATTTGTCACCTGTCTTGAATGGGGTCGCGTCAGCTACCTGGAATGCCGACTGGGCTAGAGGTACACTCGGGAGGAGACTGTTTGCGGTCCACCCGTCGGTTGAGAGGCCGCAGTTTCGGGATTGGTTGTTCCGACGGGAGGCCGGTGTCTTGTCTCGTCTGAGGACGGGGCACGTCCTCCTACGGGCCCACATGTTCAGTTTGGGGGTGGTCTCCGATGCCCCGCTGTGTTTGTGGGCTGGAGGATGAATCTGAAGAACACTTTCTTTTCACTTGTGCTCGGTGGGAGGGGTTGCGCCGAATCCCGCTCCATTCCGCCCAGGGTGATTTTAGGAAAGTGTTGTCATTGTTGGATGAAGGTCAGGAGGAAGGGGGAGTTGCTCTTCGGATCCCGGTCAGTGCAGTTTGGCCTTCTGTAGAGCTACAAGGAGGTTCACTGAGGTTCAGTGAGGTGCAGATCCCAGAGGACACCTTGGTCTCGAGCTATCTCGGGTTACTGTATGGGCTCTGTTGTTCTGTTGTTCTGGTGTTAGAGTAAGTTAGCTATAAGTTAGATGGGATGTGTGGTCAGGGACCTTTAGATAATAAGAACGGATATGCGATCTAACAATTAGAAACAAACACAATGTTGCTTCAATAATGCTGACTAATAGAGCCTAGTTGAATCAGCGGGAATCAGCTAGACCGGCGTACGTTACGCCGGGGAACAACTAGTTACTAATAATGCATCTAGAAGTTTTACATCAAATACAAACATGTATAAAGAGTTTATATGATAAAAATCATTTAAACTTAGATGGACTTACTGAGTCAATGGTTTAGCGGTGTTGCACGGCCATATGGAGTTGTGAAGATCAGGAGAGTTTGGCAAGGCCAGCCAAAAGACAAACCAATCAGCGGATAATTGGATCATCAGTCTTAGGATTTTTTTAGCTGACCCTTTTCCCCTCAACAATTTTTGCAATCTCAAAAAAGGACTAAAAAAATCCACTCGTCTCTGGAACCTTAGGTTTTACCCCGTCTACAGGTGTGCAGTGTATTGTTCTTAAACAGGACGGAAAGCCAAATGGGCTCGAAAAGGTTAAAATAAATACAGAAGGAGACCTATTCCTTTTCCCTTGGGCTTGTCAGACTGTTTGAGCGGTAGACTACCGTGTCAGTATGGCTCAGCGTTAGGACATCGGCATTTGGTTTCAAAGGTCGTGGGTTCTATTCCCCCGCTCAGTCAGTCTGACATTTAAGTCCAAAAGGCAACCAACGTAAATAGGTATGCATCTGCATTTAGTGTATTGCACGCCGGATCTTAGGAGGTTGACAGAAGGTAGAAAAATAAATATTTCAAGAGCTTAATTCGAAACCAGGACCTCATGTACTAAAAGCCAGAATATTCAAACGTGATCGAAAGTAGCATGTTCAAATAATAATGATCAATTTTCCTTTTTCATAATCCGCAGTTTTGATCCGCAGTATCCTTTAAGTATATTGACATGCTATGGGCAGAATTCTCGTTAACAGATCGTACCTGGAGGCAGCCGCCAGTTCTACATACAACTTTACGAGCCCTCCATCGCTTAAGGCTCTGTTACTGCACATATAAAAATGATGGTGGCGCCATCCAGTAGGTTGTTAATACACTACTGTTTTTACCTCAAAGGCAAGCCACGAATTACGAGGTACAATAACTCACCCGGTCTGTCAATTCATGGTAATAGCTGGTAGACGTGTGCTCCTGCGTAACATGCATTATGCAATTTTGTATCCGTTGTAGGCAACGCTTCGCTCACTCGCTCCGCCAATAAATCATTTCCCCTATCACACAAAGCTTTCAAATATTTTGTATCACGGTAATTACCGGTAAAACGATTATCATTCAGCATGTGTCACGATACAGTGTCACTTTTATTCCAAACGTAAGAGTTGGTATTTTTCAACCTTGAGTTACCTGGGCTTGTAAGGCCTCACGAGGTAGACTTCAAATAATCCGTATTTCTTTTTCACAGCTGACAAATTTCCTTCTTCCCTTACCCCCACAGGGTGTTACCCGTTTCGTCGATTCCCGTTTCGCCGAAAAATAAGCTAGAATTAAAATTCGGCGAAGGGGAATTCCCATTTCGCCGAATTCCGTTTCGCCAAATCAAAATATTCTTAATAAATTTGACGTTGGAGAAGTTAGACATGCATTCCTAATTAGAAATAATTTGTGGTTAGTTGCGGTTTCTAATGTTACGTGTTTATCCGCAGCGAGCGAGACATGTAATTTGGAAAAAAAAATATTCCGTGAAACGGGATTCGGTGAAACGGGAATTCCCCTTTCGCCGAAAATTAAGATACTAATTAAAACTAGGCGAAACGGGATTCCGCGAAACGGTTGTACCCCCCCCCCCCAGGTCCCACGGATATTTTTTCTATCAATAAACTAAATAAATAAAATCAAGTGACATTTATTAAGCTTTCCCTAAAAGATTTGGAACTTTTTGCAAGTTAGTTTGACGAACCGTCTTGAGCAATGAAAACAGTAATTTGGACAACCCACAGAATTAAAGTACTTTGTCTCTTAGTATAAATATTATCAAACTTCCGTTTTAGACTCCGTGCAGCGAAGTGAGCGGCAATCCAGACGAAATAAGACCCGAATGACCTCGCTCGGTTCGATTCCCAATTCCATAATTCCGTATGATTTCTTTTTCGTCAAGCTGGTCACGTACTGGCAGCCCCCCCCCCCCCCCCGGATGCTACGACGGGAGTTGTTTATGTCTTTTAACAGTAGTTTCATTATTTTTCTTCGTTTATTTTTTTCTCCACTTGGTTTGCGACGATCGAGTGCCCTGTCATCGTTGTGATAATTATCTTGTTCCTGGAGCGATGAACCTTGACGGCTGGTCTCCTGAGGTGCCATCCGTGCCGCGTGAGTCCCAGCTCGAGCATTTGCTCCAATATTTTGTCGTCTAGGGCAAAAAATAAATAAAAATGCGGTAAAAAAAATTTTGTCAAAGCAGGCCACGACAATCACTCAGGCAAGAACCCGTATAAATACAAAAGAACACTCACCTTCGCCGGTCACTAACGTTGCTACTCCCACGTCATCATCATGGTAAGTCACTATACAATTAAGCTTGCGTACGTTATGATTTAAGGATGGTTACTCATGATTCTTTAGTGATTTAAGGCTTTATATCTCCTTCAAAGACTCAGTGTTTAACAACAAGTCAGATAAATATACAGTCATCGTAACGTCCCGGGACAAGTTCTTGACTGCTGTTCCCGGATGCTACGACGGGTGTTTTTCTTGTTTATCTTCTTAATGTAGTACGTAGCATTCTGTTGCAGATAAGACCGTCTCTGACGGACAGTGAGCCCCGGAAGTTCATAAAATCAAAACACACCTTTAAACAGCGATTGCCACCAAATTATAGGATGCTGCATCTGTAACCATTTACCGCTGTCTATAGTCTGTTCCACATTATGTTTGCAGGAAACTGACTGTATGACGCCACATTATCTGTCACTTCGAGTGCAAAAAAATGTAAATATCCTACTCGTAGACTCTAACAGTAACTGTGTAGAGTCTACAAGTGTGATAGCCACATGTTTTTCTACTCGTAGTGCAAGGAAACGTGGCATCACACAGTCAGTTTCCTGCAAACATAATGTGGAACAAACTATAGTTCTGTCTAGCCCTTATTTTCAACAAGCGAAGGAACACACAAATACCTTTTTTTTTATGAAACAAACAAGCCGCACGTTCGTTCATCCTTAATTGTTGACTGTAAAGTTGGTGCGCCCACGTGCACCAGGAAGCAAGCGGTAAAGTTAAGCCTAACGCAACAACGGGCGTATTTTTTTTTTATTTTTTTTTGTAAAGAATGGCCGTTTTGAAACGCAGATTTTGAACCGCTAGATGGGCGCCATCTAGTGACAGTGCTAACGTTAACCTTGACCGCTTCCTCTCTGGTATACGTGGACGCACGAACTTAACATTCAATAATTAAGGAGACACGCGGCTTGTTTGTTGTGTAAAAAGAAATTTCTTTGCGCCTTCCATCGCTTGTTGAAAAATCAAGTGCTACATAGAACTATACCACGTGCCATGGCTGTTTGCTGTGACGTGCATATCGCGTGACTGGGCTAGTCCAATCAGACGGCCAAACAGCCGTTGTTCTCGTTCGTCATTGGCTAACGCATGGTGACGTCACGGCAAAATGCAATTGCGCATGGTTTAAATAATGGTAGACGACGCTGATGCAGCATCATGTCATTCGGTGAATAGGGCAGTGACACAACGTTGTATTATTGTGTATAACTCTATGCTGGAGCCAGTAATTGGGATAGCTGCAAGGGTCACTGGAGGGAGGGAAAAAAGGGCGTCTTACTGAAGACAATGCTGTTAAGAGTGGATTTCTTAGGCCTATAATGCGCGATTTTTGTCGACTTGTGGGCAGTTGCAGACATTTTTAAGCAAGTGGAATCTTTATTTTCCAATTACAACCTAGCAGCATAAGGGATTGGAGAAAACAACGTTTTTTAAAGCCTATGAATCCCGCTCTCAAAGCACTGCCTTGACTAGAAGTGCCGTTGTTTAACCCTCCATTTTAATCTAGTGTCCCCTGCAGCTATCTCTCTTGTAGGCAGTATGACGTCACATGACGCTGCTCTATAGGCACCTTTAATTTTCAGCCTAATTATTATAGACCTTGTTCACCTTGTACAGGACAAATGAGTCACAATTAGCGTGATACACTCCAGGGTAATGCCAGACTATGCAAATAACTGGTACATACTAAAATAAATAGTACTATTTTTTTGTTTGAAAACGGTGCTCGAATAGTGGAACCGAAACGTTGTGTCGTGGATTAGGACCTTCCGTTAGAAGCGAGGTGGCATAGATTAGAAATTTCTAGATATCGCATCTTAGCTCTTTCAAGCTTACGTGGGGCCCTAGCGATAGTTGCGGCGCTAACACCTCTGGTAATGGTTTGCATGCTATAAGCATCATGGAGGCAAAGCATTACCAGAAGTATTATTAGTCCTCAACTACCGCCAGAGCCCCACGTAGGCTAGAAAGAGGTGACATGCGATATCTAACTTTCTCTGCTCCATCAATTTAGTACCATCACGTCGTGTAATCGTACCCAACAAAATACCGACAATTAGTGCTCATTAGTGCTCGAAAATTAAAATTAGAGCTCATTCAATAAAATATTGTAACACTTCCTAAGTTGGCGGTACCAAATTGATGGCTGTGCCTCTGCGATTAGCTCGAAAAATATGTAATTTTTTAGTGATCAATTAGTGCTCATTAGTGCTCGAAATTAGTGCAAGTCCGTAAATTATCACTCTTTTGATGGGTTGGTGCTCTTCATGCTGTAGCACCACCCGCACTGGACGGCTCCAAATATGTTCCATTTTTTAGTGCTCAATTAGTCTCATTAGTGTTTGAAAATTAGCATTAGTGCTCTTTCAATAAAGGAATTATAACACTTTCAAACGAGGCAGTGCCAAAGTGATCCAGTAGCACCACCAATGCCACTTTTGAAAGTGTTATAATTCCTTACTGAAAGAGCACTAATTCTAATTTTCGAGCACTAATGAGCACTAGTCGAGAACTAAAAAATGGGACATGTTTGGAGCCGTTCAGTGCGGGTGGTGCTGCTAGATCGATATGGCACCGCCACCTTTGAAAATTTTATAAATCTTGTATTGAAAGAGAAGAGCACTAATTCTAATTTTCGAGCAGTAATGAGCACTATTCGAGCACTAAAAAATGGGGCATGTTTTGAGCCGTTCAGTGCGGGTGGTGCTACAACATGAAGAGCACCGCCCCAACAAAAGAGTGATAACTTACGAACTTTTATACCAGTTTCTAAATTTCGAGCACTAATTGAGCACTAAAAAATGTGATATTTTTTAAGCCAATCATGGAGGGTGGTGCTGTCAGCATCAATGTGCCGTCGCTCCGTTTGAAAGTGTTATAATTCTTTTACTGAATGAGCACTAATTTTATTTTTCGAGCACTGATGAGGACTAATCGAGCACTAATTGGTGGTTAGTTGGGTATGAGATTGTGAAGTGGTGCTGCTAAATTGGTAGAGCTAACGATGTAGGTGGTACTAAGGTGATGTCCCAGAATTTACGGATTACAACGCCCATCTTATCAAATTTTTGGGGCACAAAAACAGTCACAAAATAGGGATTCTTAGAAGGTCTTATTTTCACGTGATAATAGCTCAGTCAGCAATGCATTGGTTTATAGAGCTAAGAAGGCTGTGATGCTGGGTCGAGTTTAGGCACAGGTCGAATTTTATTTTAAATTAATGCAAACTATTGGGGCAGATAAGCTGCTCATCTGATTTCTACACTACACTGACTCAGTTAGTCTACTCCTAACTCACTACACTGTACTAAGTGTAGTGTACATCATGTGCTCCTGGCTCGATTTACTATTTTAAGTGCTATTTAAGTGCTATTTAAGTGCTATTTTAAGTTCTTTTAGTAGTGAAACTGAGTACAGTGCTTCTTTAACTCACCTCACAGCTTAGTGACTGATTCCACCATAAGTGACCGCTGGGCGCTGCCATCAAAAGTGTTTTAGTGTGTTGGTGGATACACCGTGAGCAAAATGGCGGGCAAACGTCACGAAAGGAGTGTTTTAAGAACGTATGCTCACAATTATGCCGGCGTTGTCAATGGCGTTGCTACGAAGTTTCAGGTTAAATGCCGTCCAATAAATAAGTTATTACTAACAATCAAGTAACGCGTTGCCCTCTTTTAGCTTAGGGAACGATCGTTATTTATCCGCTGGGGGAAGAGCCAGAGGATGGGGGGCGGGCGGGGCGTCATGAGTTTTATGGACCCTCTAGAGAGGAGGGGGTCATAAGATTTTTAGATCCCGTCAAGAGGCTGGGATCACAAACGGAGTTCACGAAAAAAAACATTGACCAAACCGAAAGAAAAAGTAACTTCTGGATCTCAAAAATGACACTTTGAGCAGTCAAAATTTCCAAACACGACTCAGCTTCTCGGGGGCAAGTCCCCTAAACCCCGCTACGATGTAAGTGTTTACAAGGTTTTGAAGCTATGAGTACCAGTACTACCAAGTTTAGAGCATCTCAATAAAATTTCTAGAAAAAACCTTGCCTCCTGGTTTCTAGGCTTCTTTTGTCTTTCAAGTGCTGACTATGTTACGGATGTGGACATACAAGCAAACAGTGCGTTCATCGCCCTTTATTGTATGAAACTCGACACAAGACGAATGTAAGGAAAATCGATGTTTCACAGAACATTTTTAGGCCAACGTCTCTTCGTTAAAAACAAGCAACGTTTTCCTTACAGCTAGAGATTACTTGTCGGTGTGGAGTGCTATACTTACGTAATAGACATGCAAAAATGCGATTTTTGTATGCCTAATGAGACTGTCTGCATATGCTACAGAAATTCATCTGCAGTCTCAATAGCCATACAAGAATCACATTTTTTTTACGGGGGGGGGGGTTACTTTTTTTTTGGCCTCATCAAAGGGGTCAAAATATTTTCAGGGTTTCAAGGTTCATCGAAAATTTTTGGTGGTCACATTTTTTATTTCCTTCCCCCCCCCCCTCCCTCCCCCTCCCCCGGTATAAACAATGATCGGTCCCGTACTGGGAAAGCTTTGGGCGACAACAATCTCTATCATTTTTGTTAATTACGTTTGCCAGGAGATAATTAATGCTGGGAGAGTGTGCATGTAACTGTTGCTTCTTTTTATATCCCTTGTGACAAGGTCGTATGGAGAAGTAGTTGTGGGTTTCGTTTCCCTGATCCAGGAAAGTTGATTCAACTTCACCAGATTATTATTTTACCAAACCAATGCTAAAGGGCGTCAACTTTCCGACACGCGCGTGAACTCGCACTGAAACACGCGATTTCTATTCCAGTCGGCCTTGGCTTGAAGAAACCATCTAGGTCATCGTTTCACGCTTGTGGAACGTTGGTGCACGCGAAGGTGTTGCACAGGAGCGCTTCACATGAGAGCCAACTAGTTATCCTGTAGAAGAGATCCGTAACAAGCTCAAAACCAAACTGGCTTCAGCAGAATAAAATGCGGAAACTACTGGTTGTGTGGGGCTCCATTCTACTGAATGTTAGACACCCACATTTAGGCCTATTTATGGCAGTTGATAACTTAAAACCAAGTTGCTCTCACCCTTGGAGATCTACAGACAAGCTGTTTCGCCCTAGTTCGGGCTTATCAGCAGAGAATACTAAGTGGATGAGAGCATGCAGAAAGTAATCCCTACTGACGAGTACCAAACTCAAGGGCGAACCAGCCTGTCTAGAGATCTCTATGGGTAAAAGCAGCTGATTTCCCTTTAAAAAGTTTACATTTTGATAATGAAGATATTTTGTTGATTTTTCGAAATATAAGGAGCCTATTAAACTTTGTTTAATGCGTATAGTGCTCGATAACATTTAAAAAAAAAACTAAACGCATTTTTAAAAACTCGTTCATGACTCCATGCGGCCAGTTGTCGGGATTCATAAACATTCATAAAGATTATTATTAAAATAGTATTATTAAAATAGTATCATTAAATTAATATTATTAAAATACGTGTGTAAAATATCAATCTTGTGATTGGTCCGAGCAAACCCGTGCGTTTATTTTCCATCTAGTAATTTATCGAAACTAGAGTATGGTTCACGATTAACGTCAAACTGTGGATAGGTACTTTGGACGTTAAATGAAACCTTGAAGATTGCTACAGCAAATAGCAGTCTTCTAGCTTTCATTTAATTTTCGAACTATTAGTCGGTGCGATTAACTTGGCTAATAGGATTAACCTTGGCGGTCTTTCCCTGGTGGAATGATATCACTACTTTCAAAGGCCGACACTTTTTGGAAACTTGACGGCTTCTCTTATGCCAGGTTTGGTTTTGGGTGGATTATGTAATACTGAAGCTGACTTGACACCATACTCGTGTTTGGCTAAATTGCTCGATGGAAAAGAAACACGTGGTATCTTGTCTACCAAACAGCAGCGTTTGAGACGACCTTGAAGCCAGTAATGAATATCGTTGCTTCAAGCAAAGGCCGACTGGGCTAGCAACTGCGTGGCTGGCCTCCCGGCTCAATGCTATTTCATCCTCGTGCTGGGAAGTAAAAGCCTGTCAGGTTTGATTTAGCAAAACAATATTCTGGCAGTGTTGAATCAATTGGGCTGGAGCCAGGAAGCAAAAACCGCAACTTATCTCCCAATTGACCTTGTGATAGGCGAGGAATATGAAGCATGAGTTTACAAACGCCAGATTCTACCAAAAACAAACAAAGACTAGCACACTCGCGAACACACACACAGTACCTTCCTAAAGCACCGAACAGAGCGAACAGAACGCACCGCTCTTAGAGACAGTTTGGCTCCAAACTTGACGTCGCGCGTGCGCAGTGATGTTGTGTCAGCCGTTCAGTACCTTCCTAAACTACAACAAGCGCAAGAAGCTCAGCGGAGCATTCGATACGTCATACCTTCACCGCGACCAGACACGGCTAATGGACTTGACCAGAATTGGCTAATAGATGCGACCAGGCGAGGGCAATGCCAATTTGCGAACCGTCTGAGGGAGGTGGTTTGCTGGGGTGGAGGTTTGAGTTTTGCCGGAAACAGATTCATCACTGACGATGGTGACGTCCATCAAGCCGCGTCAACACGGCTATTAGCGGGGAATGAGCCAAACTGTCACCAACAGTGGTGCGTTTGGTTCGCTCTGTTTGGTCGTTTAGGAAGGTACCGACAGAAAAAAGTCGCACCAAATTTCCCCTTTAGCCCAACATTCGGTCTCGTCTCTTCCCTTCTCGGCCAATAAAACAACACAGTGAAGCTATTGATGCATGAACGCAACGTAATTGTTTCATTGTTTGAATCTAGTTTTTAACCAGTTTATTTTTTCTTTGCAGAAAAGTTTCTTTTTTCTAGTTCTTGCGCTAGCAGTGGTTGCTACGGTTACCTGCAACCCTATGCCACCTCCTCCACCGCCTCCTCCACCAGGTAAAGCTCTCTCCTCAATATAATAGCTACGTGACGGGTAACTCAACGGGTTCGCCTTAAACCATACGTATAGTTGCGCCCCGACTGGGCAAAAGCTCACGATAGCACAGATACACTGAAAGAATTTTAATTTTCAGCACTTTTGTTGGCGACTTGTTCACGTATAAAACGTAACAACACGATGAGTGTGACATAGAATGCTCTCAGGTAAAACGTACTCCACCCAACATACTTACAAATAAATTAAAACAGTAAAAACAGGGAGGGAACAGCCCTAACAAGATGATCAGACGGCGGCCATGGTCCCTCCCTTTTTTTACTGTTTTAATTTATTTGTAAGTATGTTGGGTGGAGTACTTTTTACCTGAGAGCATTCTATGTCACACTCATTGTATTGTGTTGTTACGTTTTATAGGTGAACAAGACACTAACAAAAGTGCTGAAAATTAAAATTCCTTCAGTGTATCTGTGTTGTCGTGAGCTTTTGCCCAGTCAAGGGGCAACTACGTATTGTTTAAGCCTCGCCCACGCACGAAGTCCAACAACGTACAACGGATTCGGTTAAGTCGGATAGAAATGTGAGACAGAAAAAATTAGCCGAGGATAATTTTGGTCTTACGAGAACGACTAACGGCACGTTTACGCAACGACTCGCATTTACAATGCCCTACCATTTCACTTTAAAACCATCCGATCAGCTCATTGTTTCAAATCGAGGGTACGCGAATGGATTGTTAGGCTTGCTGACCTTGAATCCTTGTTTATTATTAATATTTAATACCCTTATTGTTTTTGTATATCTACCAAATGCTCGACTTGTGTAGATATGTACTTGACTTACTTTTTTGTTTATATTCTAATCTGACATATTTTTATATTATTTTATGCAGAATCTGTTGCCGTTTATTGATTTTAATTATTTTCTTCGATGGTTCTGTGTTGCACATGAGTTTACTCTGGAACACAGATGTACACTCTCATGATTTTGTTGCCATTGTAGCTATTGAAATGCTTTGGAGTGCAATAAACTTACTTACTTACTTATTTGCATTGTCGTAGCTAGAATGTAGAAATCATCTGATTTTCCAACATGGCGGCGGTTTTAGCTCTGCCGGCGCGCAACAAAAACAGTCAATATGCGAGTGCAGAAGCGACTGGAAAAATCGTTTCGTAAGGAGGAATTCTTTATCTTATTGTCGCGGAGTATAAGACTGCAAGCATTTATTCAAACGATGTCGGATTTAGCTAATTCAGTGAGTTGGCGTTGTTACCATGGCAACGACACCTTTGCCATCACGATTAAGGGCTCGTTTACGCAACGACAGTTTTCTTGCTCACTAGCTTTTACTTGATCTGATGGCTGCTTCTCGCCTTTACCGGAGTATGCAGCTTTCGAGTTGTCTATGCGTATTCGTAACCATGGCAACGACGCAGACGCAAATCTTCTCCTCGTGCCTCGTGTCACCGCGTACGAACTATGCTTGCAACATTTGAGCGTCGATTTATGACAACAAGAAAACAATTTATACTGCAGTACAAGACGACGGACTGTTTTTTTGTATGCCGGCATTCGATGGTTTGTCTTCGATTCAATAGCCACGAAATGGACGCCATGTTGGATTTTGAATTCTCGCTGCGAGAAGCTATTTATTCTACCGACGTTTGATCATTGCTAGAAGCTGTACTTTGAGCGAGAATAGCAAATTTTGGAAATAGCGTGTAATGACAACAATCTTGTAGCAATGTTTAAAATTACTGTAGCACTTTGTTCTTTATCTGTGTTGTTATTTATAATACATACAAGTTGTTATCTATTACCACATTCATTTATTAGCAACGGGAAACTAATCATGAACAAAATAATAACGGTTGACTAGCAAATGGCATTCGGCGAGCGAGAATGACTTGTTACGTAAACGTGCCCTAAATTCAAGCATAAATGCGCCCTAATGCGTCCATGCGAAGTGCGTGGAGCGAGGTCACGAGTGGAGCACGAGCTGCGTAGATCACGTGAAAAATTATTACATCATCGAATATTGTGGGTCATAAAATTAATCCATGGTTTTAGTATGGCACTGTGTTAGCGTGACGTCATCATCGCGCTTTATCGATAAATAAATAACAGATGAAAATCTAGTTCTATCTTTATTGGACTTCTGAGATTCTGTCAGTCTGACATTTAAGCCTGAAATGCAACGGAAATTGGTTTAAACTTTATATTTGTACTTATTCAGTCAAACAATGTTAAAAGCTGCCTCTACCTGTTTGGATTTTTACCTCTGCTGCAAATTTCAAAACAAAAATTCCGTTTTCCTAATAAAAAAGAATGCTCGTTAGCTTATAGAAAAAAAATAAATAAAATAGTCGAATTAACGTCCTTTTCAATTGCTAAGTTTATCTCGGAAAGGCGAGGGGAATATTTGCTAGAAAGTGTCCAAGATCTTTTACATGCCACAATCGACATGATCACGAGTGTTTTTGTACCTTTTTGTTTTTTGTTTGTTTCTTTTCCCGCTTTTCTTTTCTTTTACTACTTTCTTTTCTTTTTTTTTTGTGAGGAGGGGGGGGGGTTTCTTTATTTTTTTTTATTTAGATTTAATTCAAAATGTGAAAAACAAATTTGGGAGCGGTTGTTAAGAAATACAGCAACCAGCGTAAAAAGGGCCTACCTACTACATGATTGTGCCACCATCCCTCAATTCCTATCATGTACCCAGCAGCGGCGTTAAAACACGGTGTGCTGTATGTTGCTACGCGCTCACAACCTGACGAAATTCCTTTACAAGAATCCAAGCAATTATTTTTCTCTCCGCGACGACGTGGAGGCTGAGAATTATGACAAAAGAAAAACATATTTTTAACAATCTTTATTTTTTGATTAGGCCAATTTCGTTTCCCGTTCGTCTCCTACCCACTGACCTCTATATATTTCGATCAAGAATGTTCTGGAGGTGGCAGCAATTAAGCAGCGCTTTCGTTTCCAGTCCATAAATTTTCGGCAAACCTCAAAAGCTTTCGACAGGTGATGCGTCATATCCACTGATCCGAGGCGAAGGAGCAGAGCTTAAAATATGTCATCCCAAAGTTGTCGTTGCTTAACCAAACGAGAAAGAAAAAAAAATCTGGCAACTCGTGCCTGAACTAGCACGTTTCGACACTAAGAATTAACCGATCAAGCTTAGAATAGAAGACAGCATTGTCGTTTAGATTTCGCGTAACGTCACGATTTGTTAACCTCCCAGTTTCATGTAGTGCATGAAAGATGGGTGATGAAAGCCAGTGAGACGGTATTTTTTTGTAGTGATACGCGTTGTGAAACTGAGCAATGGAGCTTCTTGCGATTTGCTTGTGTCTGTCTATCTGTCTGTCCGTTTCCACGATATCTCTCGAATCCATTGCTGATTCAGTTAAAATTTTCCATACGCATTCTATGTACTATATGTAGACTAAGTTCGTAAATAAAAAAAAAAAATGACAAAGATTTTCGGTGATTCTGACTTTCAAACATAAAAATTAATCAGACATCACGAATCAATGAAAAAGACGTAAATATTCAGCATTCCGTGAAATTATTACTTTTCGTTTATCACCCTACTGATGATACATATACCATTTTTTAAGATTTTCAAGCACTTTTCCGGGCATGGAATTTCATTATTACTTTCCAGGACACTTCCAGGTTACAAGGACTCGCATAAAGCCTGAATTACCTGCCGAAAGTTATCTTCCCTTAAATCCCATCCCCCTCATCCTCCTCCCCAAAAAACATTTTGGAAAACAAGGATTGAGTTTTTTAAACATCGAGTCAAGGTCGCCGAATGGTTAGGACGACTGAGTGACTTATACGCCGAAGGCCCCTGGTTCATCCTGGCCTCAGCCCACCCCTGTGCCGCGGAAATGCGATCGAGTTCATGTCGATTGTGGCATGTTAGCAAAAATCTCCCGCTCCGTCTCTCGGGATGGAGAGGACAAAAAAGGAAAAGGGGGGGGGGGGGCGATTCAACTATTTTTCTTTTTCCATCAGGGAAAAGTTTACTTTAAAAAATTTCACGTCGGAAGGGTATTATGAGCAAGTCTGTTAGCAGCCTCTCATACCCTCTCTTTATTCGTGCGTCTGAAAAAAAAAATATGGCGAACAAAAACAGCACAAGACATCAATATAAGCGTGATTTGAAATGGTTGAATGGGCATAAAATGGTTGAATGGGCAGAGAGAACGTGCCGTTTGACTGCTCCACGCTTGGACACCTTTTATGTCTGTTGGACTCCATAGGTCATGCGTCATAGGTCATTAAACAGGACGGAAAGCCGAAACGTAAGTCAGGCACTTTTTCTGTTTGTTCATCCTATGCTTTCCTCTTGGATTTCTCCAGATAAATTGTTCCTCTCGTCGTCTACTGTAGAGCAGCGGTAAGTGACGTCATATTGGCTACGAGATAGCATCTGGAGGGTATAGCTACAAGGGGCACTAGATTAAAATGTAAGGGAAAACAACGACATTTCTAGTCAAGACAGTGCTTTGAGAGTGGATTTCTTAGGTTTAAAAAAACGTTGTTTTCTCCAACAACAAAAATCGCGCGTTATAGGCTTAAGAAATCCAGTCTAATAGCATTGGCTTCAGTAATACGACCTTCTTTTTCCCCTCCAGTGCCCCTTGTAGCTAACCCAGTTACTGGCTCCACCATAGAGTTATATACAATAATACTACGTTATGTCACTGCTCTATACCCTCTATACCCTTTGACATGCAGAACAAGTTAAAGGGACACCCGGCCTGCCGTATAACATTCCGCCTGCCTTATAACAGTTCGCGCTGATCGCCTTCCACACAAGTGCGAACACCAAGGTCATCTGAGATAGTAGCTGCGATCTTCGCAGCGAAGAACATAGCTACTGTCAATAGCTAATAGACGAACCAGTATGAACGCATTAATCGTGTCGTCACAAACCGGAATGATTCTCGTATTTTAACATCGCAATTTATAATTTTCTAGGTTAGTGTCTTATATTTTTGCTTCGGCGATCTATTGGAATAATTAATTTTAATTTTTACCGCATTACGCTTTTAGATTTTTAATCTCACGGTAATTATTAGCAAATTAGTACATGCACATACACAGAGACGAAACGTCATGGTTATTGTAACCGCGTAAAGCATCATATGCTTACCGGTCGTTTGTAAATAAAGTTCCATTATATTCAACAGAAAATCTCCTAGACGTCACATTAAAAAAAAGGATTTCTAGCTAGGGAAAGACTAACGGTAAGTAAATAGAACTTTTTGGCCGTACTTGATGTGGAGGATGGAGAAAAATGGCGCGGGGAGGTATAACCCTTTAAATAAAATTTTGAAAAAAAAATCGGGTTAACTGCATAGGACTACTTACGGGATATGTCTGCACTTACAGAAGCTACATTTAAGTCGCTACAAATTCTACCCAGGCCGTGCCAGGTCAACAAATAAGTGTATGTCACTACATCCATCTGTAGTGGTCATCGTGTGGTCATCATGGCTGAGCGGTGAGAGAGCTCAGCCTGGTTGCTGGAGGTTTGCGGATCTGGTCGAACCCCTGTAAAGGGGACCTTGGCAAAGTTTCCGCCAGGACTGCAGGCTAGGGCATCGTGAGAGGCTACCATGCTCCTTCAGCGGCTATGGGAACTATTCTGGACAATCTTTCGGCTCCTACGATGACTGCAGGTCTCCCGGATCGAATCCCCGGGTTGGCACCTCCCTTTACCAGATATTTCTTCTTCTCTGAAAGTCTGGTAATGTTCAAAATTAAGCTGGTTCAGCCATACAAGCATTAAGTTGCTTTGGCTGACTTGAGGCTCAAAGAAATTAATTAAATAAACAAACAAAAAAGTTATATCCGTCGCCCTCTCACAAGCAAATCAAGTTAAATCCGCGTTAAAAAATTTTTTTACTGCATTTTTATTAGTGAATCGAATGATGTATTAATTCTCCAGCAATGATTGGTTTTGCCCAAATACACAAGAAGGTAATTAATAACGTTAATTGTCGGTTTTGCCATCTGGGCCTCTGTGATATTACCACGGGCAAATTTACTTTATACAGTAACATGATTTTTCAAACAAACCGTGTTAAGCCCATACTTAAAAGGCTTAAAAAAATATACTTAAACATAAATGTGCAGTATAATATTTTGTGACATAAACCTACTAGCCTAGCCATCCATCTTGGCTAGCTAATACTTTAATTACCTTTACTTTTCCTACAGCAGAAAACTCCCTTTACGTCAAAATAAAACAAAAAAAGTGGCAATAACTTGTTCTGCTGCATGTTAAGCTCATTGTAGTGTGGTAGATAACCGGGTTTGGGTTCGGCTCCCTAAAAGAAACACGGGGGAAAAAAACGGCACCGTACGCACACAATTTATTTTAAAACTTCTAAATTTAAAACTTAAACAAGAAGCAGTAAAGATTATACTACCTGTTACAAAACTGACCAACCCGTTCCACGCCTTACATTAATATTATTTTTGTCTTCTTTTTTAGCGGACCCACCTGGTCGAGTTCACATCTCCGTTCATCGAGGACCCACGAAAGGCCACGGCAAGCACGCTTTCGCACCTTTCGCCTACTACGTCCACCAACCGGAAGACGCACCTCCACCACCTCCACCCCCACCTCCTCCACCCCCTAAGAAATGGGGAAGCAGTTAAACAACAGTCTCTTGAATTTATAACAAGATAAATATACCAAAGATGTGAAGTTTGAAAGAATACCAAAATAAGACATTGAAGATGATGACGGACTATTCAAGAACCATTTAAAACAAAAATCGTATTTCCGATGTTTCTTGTAGCCGTTTTCTCCCTATTCACTTTGGGATCTGACGATGTCTGAATAGGAATGAAACTGATTAACTGGGCAGTCTTATTAAGACATCTTAATAACTTGGACTTAGGATTGGGATTAAATAATCGTGGTAATCAAAAAGACGTTATAAAATATTTGTAGGCCTCTTCACCTATTTCCTCACGTAAATCTTAAATTTCAATAATGGCAAGAGTGAAATTTGATCTCAAACTCGACTCAGTTCAAGTCCTTACTTAGTGTGAGTCATCACTGTCGATAAATATGGGTTTAACGGTTTAGTCGAGAGATCTGGCTTCTCGAACCACAACTTTTCGTCAAACGTTTTGCGCCTGCTCATGTCTGAGCAAACTAAACCATGCGCAATGGCTGTTTGCCGTTACGTCACCATGAGTTAGCCAATGACGAACGAGAACAACGGCTGTTTGGCCGTCTGATTGGACTAGCCCAGTCACGTGATATGCACGTCACAGCAAACAGCCATGGCGCGTGGTATAGCTATGAACAAATAAATATTAAAAAAAATAATAATAATAAAAGAGACCAAGTAGATTCTTTCAAATTTTTTATGCACAATGCAGCGTATGGCTCCGTTTTCATCTGTTACCAACAGTCCACAGTTAAATTTGTTTCAGTGTATGTGTGTACATTCCACTTTGGAATTCCTTTTTGGTAAATGTCCACGAGTATGAAAAGTACATTTTCCCTTCATACTTGATTTCTGGCATTACTGATAATGCAGTTAGTTATACCCGAATCACAATGGTACAGAAGTCCATTTTCAGAAAACGATCGATCCCAAGCTAGGAAATCGAAACAAGGACTCCGGATTTCCATGATTGCCGGTTTGCCCATTAAACTGCACTGGTGCGTTTGTTTAAGCTTCTTTCGGTCAAGACATAAAATTCGTATCACTGGCTTATAATTATTTGTACTGTAACTTCGCACTATGTTAACTCAGGTATTTTTGCATTAATTTGCCTTAGTGAAGACAAATTCTTTTATTTACTCCAATTTTCGACTAATGATGTGACGAAACGAAAATAAACTTTATTTTTTGAAAGAAGCCTGTGTTATTGTGTTGTTATTAATCCTATAGCTTTCTTTGCTGTGCAGATATGTATATACTTATCTTGTTATCTTGTAATACACTAGATAACAAGATAACGCACATCTTTGTTAATGTTGTGTACCAGCTCAGGTGGGCATTTTCGGAGCAGAGTTGTTTGTTGTGTTGATTTCCAGATAGGCTGAATAGCCAGAGTTCTATAAAAGGGTCTGTGTAGTATAGTATAGTATGGTATAGCATAGTACAGCATATAAGGTTGGTACCTGACTCAAAGTATCATATTTCTAACAGTGACCAATGCGAATCTGACACTCCAGTGTCACGTTGCTCAAAACATAACTTTTTAACTGGAATGGCATTTTTCACGAATTAGTTCTAACGTAACATAACATAAAAGCATGACGGTGCCGAGTCAATGACTCAGAATGCACCCCCCCCCCCCCCCCCACACAAACGCAACAACAAAAAAACAAGGGAAAACTGCAGCGCGTCAAGGCGAGCTTTAAACGCATTCACTGAAAGTGCAGTAGGAACATAGTGTGGGAGAGAGTTCCAGGGATGCACAACCCTCTGCGTATAAAAACGTGCTGTATGTTTAGTCTAGAAAAAGTGCGGTGGATTCTGTACGGATGGCCACGTGTGATACCAGGAGCAAGCACAAAGAAATCGGATGGTTCAAGGTGAGTGAGCTGACGGGTGAGTTGGTAGGCAAGGATGTGGTCACCCCTGCGGAACACCGTGACACTTGGAAGGTGAAGTAGCTGAAGACGCAGCATGTAAAGCAGATGGCGAATGGGTTTGCACCACTTACTGACAAGATTCAAGTGGACTGAAAGCATTTTTGTTGCAGGACCTGGAAACTTGGGAAAAGTACTCAAGGTGTGGGCCAACAAAGGTATGTAAAGTGTGGAGAAAAGGTTTTTGTTGAGCGTGGAGAACCTCTTGAGAACGAAGTGAGCAGCACGGAAGGCTTTGGATGGAAACTGCATGCGTGGAGTGCAGCTGAAACTTCAGGGATTTGTCGACAATACTGAAGACCAAGCTCGAGGTGCTGAGGATTTAGCGGAAATCGGTCGCCCAAGTACGGTGTACTGAGTGCAGGGATTGTTGAAGCTGAAATGCATTAGGGCGCACTAGGAAGGGTTGAGGAAGGGTTGGCCCATTAGCGGAAGACCAAGATCTGTTTGATATGTTTCTTTACTTTGCTTAGAAAGGCCAAGAGTGACCGATCATGCTTCATTTTTCGATTAAACCTGAATTTACGGCGTGAAAACGGGAGAAACTATCCCCGCCTGTGTTAAACATCTATGTATAGGTAAAAAAAAAAATTGTATAATGGTAAATAAGTGCGAACGATTAGCGCTGTCTTTCTTAGTAGTATCACCTGCGGCGCACCAAGTAATGGTAATTTTAGGGCGCTCTTCCTTAAAATCGCACACAATATAACATATTTAAAAAACAAAAACAAGTTAATACGATGAAAGGATAAACCATACATTTTAGAACAACTACATTCGAATAGAAAATACAATTCGATCATGAGGCTTAGTTTACTGTTACTTTTGGTCGTGAAGCAATGACGTGGACCATTCACGCCAAAATCGTTCTGAAAACTTAAAGATGGCCATAATGAGAGAAAGGGTCCGGAGCAGCAAGGATCTACAGAATCATGCGTGTTTCGGAACAATCATAGGGGGGGGGGGGAATTGAGGCTTAATGGCGCGTCGACAACGTGGTCATTAGCGCCAACCTCAGTCACAGTGCAGTGGTCCGGGTTGCCACTGCACCACACATTACAGAGATGTTACAATCATAGGTGGAGTAGCCACTAATAAAGGTAATGTCACCCTATGAACGAATTTACATGTGAATTAAATTTAAAAAGCTCAAGTTACAGTAACGGTTTCTTTTTTTTTTAACTGAATACGTGGTACCGTAAATGATTCACAGCAGTCATACCAGTGGCGTAACTTAATTAGTGCGGGCCCTGATGCAAGAAATTATAACGGGGTCCCCAGCCTCCCCCACATCGCCCCACATAAGAAAATATATGTATATATACTAGCCGGTAACCCGTCTACGGACTACATATGCTTGGTATGGTATCAAGTTCCCTGCCTCCCCCCCCCCCCCCCCCCACCCCTCTCACCCCGTCTCCTTAATGTCAAGACCTACTAGTTTTTAGTTTTGGAAAACGATCGTTCTGCAGTTAACACCAACTCGGGGACAAGTAAGAAAAATAGAGCAAGCCATGCACACGTCTGCATTGCTGTTTTACCATGCAGATAGGAGGAGAAATACAGGGAAGGATGGGACAACCCGTGGATACATACAAGTAATAATAACTGAAATGTAAACCTACAATACAGTTATAAACATTACCAGCTTTCAGAACTCTTGTGGCTCTTGGACAATAGCCCATAGGAATAACATTAGAACCGAAACGAAAAAAATTCTAGCAGCAAAACTACTTGCCTTACAGTAAAATTTTTTTAAAAAACGTCACCTTAATTTTTCGCGTAGATTAAGGACACAAAAAAATGAGAAGATTCCTTGGATAGAACGACCCCTGTGTTGTTCCAGCATGTTTAGTGGTTTGGGTGAAGATAGCATGGATTTTCGATGCAATGTAAACAAAATGAATTTTTTTTTTAATTAAGGAAGCATTTTTTCAAAAAAGTGTTCTTGGCATGTGAGAGGTGATACATCCATCTTTACGAATGAAAAAAAAAAGGTCTTGATAGAACAAACGTAGCTGGTTCCACATCATTTTGAAAACGGTTTCTTGATTTTAGCAGTGGATGGTTAGGCCTAACTGGGTTGAAGGCCAAGCTCTTGCTCTTAGTCCGAGAGACCTGATTCCTGGTAATGATTAATTATTTATCTTGAAGATTAATAAACTGCAGTTTTGTTTATCTTCATTTACTTTCGTGTCTACTGCATTTCCCGAGTGCTACGACGGATGTTTCTAGATTGTTTTTTCTCTCCCGCTTCACTTTTATCTCTCTTGTCTCTCTTTCTCTCTCTCTCGTTTTTGCTTTATTTCGTTTTTTTTTTATTTGTGTGTGGGCCCCCTCTACTGTCCTTCAGCGTGCCCCCACCCCACCCCCCCTGCAGCTGCACCCTTCGTACCCCACACGTTACGCCACTGAGTCATACAAGCATGTTGAGGCGAAATCGTATAGGAAAATGAATAGTAAAAAATCGCGCAAAATTTGGTTCACTTAAAGGCGCATTTTCACCTTTTCAACTCCTAGCTGCAGCAACGTAGAATCTTCGAGCAATATGAAGAAAATAGCAGTAAACTAAAAATGGAACAACACTATTTGCAGCAGCGCCAGGATTTTCATAACTAATACGAGATCACGTGACCCACATCAGCCCATTAGATGACGGAGATTCTGGAACATGGATGCTGTGTTTAGAATGTGGGCAGTGCTATCAAAATGGTGAACAAGCGCCTTTAAAGGCGCATACAAACTTTACAAAACGTTTCTTTATACGAAGTTTTAGTATGAAATGTATGATTTTAACATTAGCTTAAAGTTGACGTACCAGCCATCTAGTGATAGAAAGCAGCAATGGACCTTAACAGAGTTGGACTAGCAGAGAAACAAGGCCGACATTGTGGGGCCAGAGTGGTACTGGAAATTGAAGGTTGCCATATTGGACTTAGTGCAGAGACATTACTGTCTTTCTCTTATGTGAACCTCTGATAAGGCGGACCCTTCACGTCAAAATCGTTTTGGAAATTAAACTCCACAATTTTTTTGACGGAAAGGCACGCCGGTTGCACGGTGGTTTACACGAATTCGTGCGTTTTTCCAATCAATTACAAGGAATTAACGACTATTAAAGGTAATCTCACAGCCTACTTATTACACGAATTCATTTAAGCTGAATTAAAGTAACACCGTTCGCACGCCGGAATCGTGGTGAAGACTGGAGGTTGCCATCTTTGGGGAAAAGATTCACCGAAGAGTAGGAGATCAGATGCTGCTGATTAGAACTGTTTTAAATATAAAACGAATTTAAGTATTTTTACTTTTCATCTGTTCTATGAACAAGACGCCAATTTATGCGTCGAAAATTATTACTCTCGTATAGGAAATATGTATTTGTGACTTTGGCCTAATCAGAAGGCTTAAGTTTTGCCTCACTCACTTCACTCACAAAAATTTCATATTCGATTTAAACTATAGTTGTTCGTCAAGTTACACAAAACCACAAGCAGTCACGAGCCAAAACGAAAAGAATAAAAGAAAAGAAAAGAAAAACACAAAATAAAACAACCAGTTAAAAAAAACACAGCTCAGAACGTCAACGATTTATTAGAAACACAAAAGACAGTATTTACAATAACGCGTCAAATTAACAAGTTGTAAAATCGAAATCAACGAGCAATCGGATTCTGGCAAAGAACAATAACCCAAGTTAACAACAGTCAAAATCTAACAGTCTGTATTTTCTAGTAAAAGTTCGAAGCAGAAACATTGTCAAAAACACAAAAAAATCATGCAACTAAAGTTCTTAGGCTAGAGCTGTGTAATTTCGAGAGCAAATACTTGCAGACTTTAACTAATAGTGATTTATATAGTACTATCATCATTTCGTCTGGAAATTGTGTTTTTTTTAAACAGTTATATTGACGTTGTGTCAATATCGCCATTCGACTGATATGCTAGATAACTCTTTCATTCTGTTGTTAGGCCTAGATAGTGTTATCTTAGGCCATTATCTTAGGTCATTCATTCCTACTGCAAAGATCGCTCCGAGCTTGTTAACGGCTGGATGTTTAGACGTACCTTGTCATTTCATTTAGTTTGTAACGCAAGACAGATGGTTTCCTGCGCAAATACCTTATATTAAACAGATTCGTTTTATGAATTTTGAACTTTTCTTTTGCCTTCAGTCGAATTCCTCCTGTTTAAAACAACGGCCACAACAACTACTACCACAACAACAACAGGTACAACAACAACACCAACACCAATAACACACTACTGCCGCTAATAAGGGACGGGGTTGGAGATGAGATGGCGGGTTAAAGGGGGATTTTCACCGCTGCATTAGGAGAAGGTTTTGAGGGTTGGGTTTGAATGGGATGACGGGATTCGAACAAAAGGCGTTAAGATCTTTAGATGAATCGTAACCAGTCGGGGTGGTTCAGTTTTTGAAGATGTTTAATGACTTGCTCGACTTACACGAACTATACTACGCGCCATGGCTGCTTGCTGTGACGTGCATATCACGTGACTGGGCTAGTCCAATCAGACGGCCAAACAGCCGTTGTTCTGTTTCGTCATTGGCTAACTCATGGTGACGTCACAGCAAACAGCAATTGCACATGGTTTAGGAGACTCTTACCAAGTGGGGATCAAAAGTGGTGCTAAATTAAAAGGCTGGACTGAGCTTGGAAAGCGGCAACGACAATGAGGCGGAATAGGAAGGTATACTAGGCAATGTTGTCATGGGGCGTAAATAGGTCTAATGGAACGTTAGGCTTAAAGTAGGTATATATAGTTAACATTAGGTTTAGGGAGTTAGGTTTAAATTCAAATTGAGTTGGGCCTAAAAGGTTGGTTTGGAAGAGGAGGTCTGGGGGTGGTTGCTGGACCGGCTGGAACTGACGGATTGATCTATTGGGAGGGAAACTTGGCTCAAGTCGGCTAGCTTCGTCCGCCACAATAATGCTGTTACATTTGGTGGTTGATGCTTGACGTTTCAAAAAGGTTCATTGTTAACTCGGCAGTGAATGCAATGAAATAACCTAACAATGTGTACAATGCTTTTCAGCTTAAACTAAAGTTTGTTTGTTGAATTGGGAAAGGCTTGTTGAAACCAAAGGATGATGACGTCGCATTCTTGAGGTTATCTTGAGACGCAGCTTGACTGTTCAAACATCAGCAAGTTAATGGGAGATCGCTACAGGTGCCACCGGCTGAGAGAAAAATACTCTTCCTCCGTGCAGCGTTCTTTGACGTTTGTTTTGCCATGGGATATATGAAAATAGATAAAACATTGTACAACGGGTATGAGAATGAGTCAACAACATTCTAGTGAGCCATGGGTTATGGTGCTACAACATGATATGACTAAACGAGACCATGTAAAATGTGTCCTGCGTGGTTAAAAATTCTAAACGTAACATCGAATTGTTGTTTGTTTTAAAGTGTTATAATGACACTACAATTAAATTATTGGTAAACCTAAGTAACGTAGTACCAGGCTGCAATTATTCTTAAAAAATTCTAATAAAATGCGCTTAAAAATGAGTCACTTGTATGCCCACTTCCGTAACATAGTCAGCACAGCACTTGAAAGACAGAAGAAGCCAAGAAACCAGGTGCCAAGGCTTTTCTACAAAGTTCTTTGTAAAAACTACACTTGCAGTAATGACACTAATAGCTTCTAAACATTGTAAACACTCCCTTCATGGTGGGTCTGGGAAGCTGAGGCGTTTTTAGAAATTTTGACAGCTGAAAGTGTCATTTTTGAAGTACAAAAATGACTTTTTCTTCCAGTTGGTCAGTGTGTTTTTGACCCCTCCCCTCACTCTTGACGGGCCCGAAAAATTTATGATTCCCCCCCCCCCCTCGAGAGGGTCCGAAAACTTCATGAATTCTCACCTCGGCGGTAAATAATGACCGGTCCGCAAATGGGGTGTCTTGCAGTGAGTGAAGTAATACTCAAGATGCTTAGCAATGATAATTATTAATTGAAAATTGCCAGTGATGGTTTATTAATAATTTGGTGAAGAAAAAGACTACAGGTAAACAATCTATGATGTTGATATTGAAGTGTCATGCAGCGAAGCCGTTAGTAAAAGTTACAAAATGTGAACACGCTATCGCGAAGCTGTTGAAATTTGCAAGATTATGCGTGAATTCCTGTAAAAAATTTTGTTATTAATAACTGGTAAATGATGAGACAGTTTTGATGAGGGCGATGAAATGTTATGAACAGTTGGAAACTGTAAACAGAGTGAATAAAATAGAACATTGTAATGAAATAAACATAAAGCAATGTGAACAATGTGTTGACAAAACTTTAATAGTGTTGGTTATAAAATGATGCATGGTACGACGGGTTGATAATGTTGCATAGACATTCAGATGAAAAAAAAATGACGGCAAAATTGACGAAACACGACAAAATAGATGAAACGAGATAATATTTTTTAAATAAAGTTTGTGAGACAAAATAACACAATGCTAGAGAAGTTGGCAAAAGAATGTAATTTACCTCGAATGAAATGGATAATGTTGAAATGAAAAATAATAACTTATTGGGTTAAGAGAGGAAAATTAATTTTGAACCAGCGAGTTAAAATAGGACGTGTTATAAATTCTGTGCAAAACGCAGAATTTTGGTTAACTAAGGATTGAATAGCGGGAATGGGTTAATCAATCCAAAGATTAAATGTTTGATTTGATACCGACCGTTTTAAATTGTTGTATTTTGTTAAAGGGACACCCGGCCTGCCTTTAACATTCCGCCAGCCTTATAACCGTTCGCGCTGGTCGGCTTCCGCGCAAATACGATTACCAAGGTCATCTGAGATATAGTAGCTGCCTTGAAGAACGTAGCTACTGTCTTATTTGCCGTTGTGCTTAATACACAACCCAGCATGAACGCATTAATCGTGTCGTCACGAACCGGAATGATTCTCGTATTTTAACATCGCAATTTATAATTTTCTAGGTTAGCGTCTTATAATTTTGCTTCGGCGATCTATTGGAATAATTAAGTTTAATTTTTACGGAATTACGCTTTTAGATTTTTGATCTCACGGTAATTATTAGCAAATTAGTACATGCACACACACAGAGATGAAACGTCATGGTTATTGTAAGCACGCAATGCATCATATATACTTACGGGTCGTTCGTAAATAAAGTTCCGCCACATTTAAAAAAAGGATTTTTAGCTATAGGGAAAGACTAACGGTAAGATAATGGACCTTTGAGGCCGTACTTGTTGTTCATCCAAATGAAATTATATTTAGATTATGCTAATTACAGCACAGCGATGGGGAGGGTTGGGAGGGTAACAGAAATAGGATTTGGAGTCTAAAAGCGCGAATTTTAACAAACGGGGTTAAGGAGTCTGGGATTGTGCTTAAAAGATGAGAGAAAATGTTGGTGAAATGATAATCATGAATCTGACAAACTAAAAAGAAAATGAATTTTAATAAGAAATGAGTTTATCACCTACCTGTCAATCTTCCAACCTGGCGTTTGTACCAGTAAAAGGTGGTCTGGGTCACAAGCTGAGCCTGATGGTACACACAAACATGACAATTTTCTACGCTGCTAAATCTAAATGAAAAATGGATATTAAAATGGTGGTTTTTCTAATAGAGTTACCCTGGAATTTCATTGACAACTGGTCTTAACTCGTTTATGTACTGGAGACCTTTTTGTACTAAATCAGTGCGTTCTTCTTTTACTCTGTAATCAAATGGTGAGATTTCTACCTAGGCTATAATGAAGGGTCCAATCCATCGTCTAGGAAGTTTGCGTGCCAAGTAGCTTGCATTGTCGGAAATATACTGTGATTTGACCGAAACTTTGTTTCATACTTCCAATTTCAATGGTTTGGGGAATTTGAGGTTTAATTTGTCGTATGCATATTTTCTGTCCGACTGTATGACGTGACAAATTTGCGCTGCCACTTTCCTAATGTTTTGGGATATTTGCAAATATTTGCAACGTGGCAGCTCGTAGTGGATTGGCTGCTCTTAAGATTCCTATGTCAATTTTGCATCCGAAATGTAAATAGACAAGGGGTGTATCCGGTCCCTGAATCGACTGATGAGTTGATGCTCATTACTAACATTAGTAAAATTTCATTACATTCTCGAGAATGATAGCCTCAAAACAGGGTTATCATTCGTCAGAGTTTTTTTTTTTTTTTTGCAATGCAATTCAGCTGGTGAGTTTCCAAGCTGTTAAAACGTGTTGTTTAATGCAAAATATTCTGTAAATTTCTCTTGTAATAGCCCCTACTAACCTTGCCCCGCCGTTCGAGGAAATTTGGCATGGGACACTGAAAATTGGAAGAACTCAGTTGATTAGCAAGGTAACAAGGGTTTTGCCATCATGTATAGGAAAGGGAAGCGAAAAGAAGAAAATAAATCTGTTACAACGAGAATATTCTAGTATTTTTCAAGACTCTTCCTCATGGGAACCCTTTGTTTCCAATCTAAGTGCAAAGTGTGAAAAGGTTGTTGTATACTGGCATATGTTTTTCAACCCTGCAACGTTACGTGTGCCATGGTTTTTATAATGCTGACACTAAAATGAATTTTCTGCGAAACGCAGAATGAGTTTGGCCACACGTCAGAAAAAAAGATCGTCTTATATCTGCCAAGGTTCTTGCAAGCAAGTCCCAAAACGGCCTCCCGTCAGTGCACTGCGGTGTTACTGCAACACTTGTTGTAGTCAGGGCCCCCACATCATAGTTAGAGGCCTGGGACTAACTACAATAGTGCCCACCCCCCCTCCCAGACTGAAATTGTAAAAACGTTACACTATGTTATACTGTTCGTTAAGGAAAATTGGAAATTAGCCATTACCGAAAATTATACACTAGAAATAACGTATAGTTCAGTAAGCCACCTTTATGCACTTACGTTTCGTCGGAGTGGCATGTCCGTTGGCAACCCGTCGGAAATGTTCGTTGGCCACAATTGTGCTTAACGGCAGGGCCGGATTAAGGAGGGGGATGCTTTGGGTGCTAAAGCGCCGGGCTACAAGCCGATAAAGGGCCTCAAAGGTGTTTCACGGTAACGGGGAAAATAAAGTAAGGTGCTATGTTAACTAAAAAAAAATTACTTTTATTGAATAGTTGTATCAAAGAAATATCAATTTCTAAAACAATTAATGTTTACTCCTTTTTTTGCGGGACGAGGGGGAGGGGGGGGGGGAGTTTGACACAATAAATCTTAAACACCAGGCCTCACCGAGGCTTAAGATGGGTTAAGATGCTTAACGGTTTGCTACATTCCGGGCTGCTTACGTTTGGAGGCTTCCCTTCCAAACAATCTGACAGGCTTGCAACTACAGGGTTCGTTGCTTTTGGATGAGAGTTGTTGTTTGTTGGAAGTGAGAAATAATTCACAATACGCACAAATCGGGTACCTTACTCATAGTCATCAAAACTCACAATTGCGAAAAAAAAATTAAAAATTTTTTGGGCAGTGCGGGGCCCTTGAGTGGTGGGCCTGGGTACAGCGGGTCCACCTGACCTCCCCCCCCCCCCCCCCCGGGGGGGCCCGGGTTATAGAGAGCATGGCACAAAGATTTTAAAATTAGATCTGTTGTTTTATAAATTTTTTACGTTGTTTGACATGTTTTAAACCCTTCGCTTGAAAACGGTTCCGAGCCAAGAACCGAAATGTCGTGATTTCGTCTTTCACCACCACTTGATGGCGGCTTTGTTTATATTTTTTTAGAGATATAATCTATCATAATTTATCAACATTCCTTTCCGTTCCTTTTTACTGCCCGCAATGAAAACTGGGCATCAGGGTTCGATATTACCAGTCGCAATGACCATTATGAAGGCTTTGTGCTGTATATGTTCATCAACTTGTTTGTGACCCAACCAACTTAAAGAGTATAATTTTCATCATGCATTGGATGTCAGTACTCGAAAAGGCCATTTATAGAAGAAAAAAACGTGCCTGTAGGGAGCGACTGGACAAAACAATTTTTGTTTTGGTGCTCATTTAAAGATTCAATGCTGTCTACTTTTACACATAACTCTTCCAGTGTTGGGTGAAGTTCTACGCTAACAGAGGGGAAGGGGGAGAATTCTTGAAGGGAATTTCATCTTACGGCACAATAGAAACCATTGTATGGAGACCAGTACCAGTAATTTAAAACGCTGTTTTTATAAGTGTTGGGAATACGCCACCTAATGGTCATCATGGCTGAGCGGTGAGAGAATCCTCGCCAGGACTGCCGGCCAGGGTAGCGTGACAGGCTACCGTGCTCCTTCAGCGACTATGGGAACTATTCTGGCCAATTCTGGACAGATTTCGGCCCCCACAATGATTGGAGGTTTCCCGATACAAACCCTCGAGTTGGCTCCTCCCTTTACCAGATATTGCCGACTTCTTCTCCAAAAAGTCTGGTAACGTTCAAAATTGAGCCGGTTCAGCCACACGAGTATTAGATTGCTTCGGCTGACTTATGGCTCAAAGAAATTAATTTTAAAAACATATTCCCAAAAATTGTCCCCCATTGTCAAAAACATTGTTGAATCCAACACGACAAGAATGCTGTTCATCGGACTGATGCACCACTTATTTATTGATTATGGTTGCATTTTTATTGTAACCTACTGTAGTAATAAAAAATGAATGGCAATAAAATGCATGGCAATTTAGAGTTTCATAAAACCAGTAATGGGTGCATATAGTTCAATAGTACTTTATAATTAATCTGTAGCAAGGTTACGGGGAAAAAAAAACAAAGTGAAGTGACAGGGTACGGGACGCAAGTTCAGTCTCAAAAACGCATATAAGAACACTACTGCGTTCATAAGAAATGCATAAACATATACATGGCAGACTTTACATTCACGTTAAACCAGTAGTGAAGACTTATTAGACCTATACGTCGGATACATACAGCATGCAGTTACCTCGAAACAAGATAGCTGTACCCCTTTAGGCAAAAAAAAGCTGTAGTTTTGCCAAAAAAAAACTTACTTAAAGGCTAACTGGGTACTGGTAAAAATAAGACGTTAGAAAAAAAAATAGAGAAGAAGTGCCATCTGAAACAAAACCCAAAAAGGGTGAAAGAATCCACCAAGTTTTAGCGAATCAAAGGAGTGATAATAGATTAAAAATGGTTGCCACCAAGTTTTCTACATCCCCGAAAATGATCTACCACCAAGCTAATCCCATCGTGTACTACTACTTCACCATTGCTACCCGATAGTAGAAATGGGCTATAGTTTTTCATTTAATCTCTCAACTCATATTCGGTGGGATTAGCTAGGCGGTTGTTCTTTTGCGGGCATGAGAAAACTCAGCAGATGCTATTTTTACGCTTACATCACTACTTTGATTGGCTAAAACTTGGCGGATGTTTTCAGCCGTTTGGGTTTTGTGTATGATCCTGTTAGTTTAGACGGGATAACACCTTTATGCGAGACTACACATTTAAGATTGTTAAACGCTGAAAACACAGCACCTATAAGAGAGACAGAATTAGAAAACAAAATTTAAATGAAAGAGTAATTAAATGAAGGGCACATAAAGTAAATAAAATAAATTAATTAAAACAGTATGTACAAACCAATATGTAAATGAAAGAGTGTGTAAATACATGCTGTAAATAATGTAAAGAAAAATTAGAAACAGGACGGAAACCCAAATGGGCTCGAAAGGTTTGTATCTGTATTTATTTGTTCAGCCATCAGAGAAAGTCGTACTGTAGAATAAAGTAGTACAGTAAGCCAACCAAGTTACTTGAATAAAACGTAAGTGCATAAAGGTGGCTTATTGTGCTACGTTATTCGAGTGTATGATTTTCGCCAATGGCATATTTTCAATTTTCCTTTAGAGTAAGTAAAGGTAAATAAATAATGGGTAAATAAATGGTAAATATAGAGTAAATAATAAAGGCAAATAAAGGTTAAATAAAAGAATGTAAATAAATAAACACACTATAAGCTCAAATAAGGGAAAACCATGGTAAATAAGGGTAAACAAGGGTACTCCTGCAAAACATATCCAACAATCTTATCGTTTAGACAAAATGTCTTTGGTATAGAGCAGTGACATTTGCCGCCATATTGGCACCAGTATGGGTTTTGGAGGGCATACACATAAAAGGTGCACTACATAAAAATGGAGGAAAAAACAACGGAAGAGCGGATTTCTTAGGTTTAAAATAACGTTGTTTTCTCCAACAACAAAAATCGCGTATTTTAGGTCTAAGAAATCACTCTTCACAGCATCGGCTTCAGTATGACGCCCTTGTGTTTCTCTCTGCAGTGTCCCTTGCAGCTAACCCATTAAGGCTCCAGCATAGAGTTATATACAATAATACTACGTCGTGTCACTGCTCTATAGGGCAGTGACACGACGTAGTATTATTGTGTAAAACTCTATGGTGGAGCCAGTAACTGGGTTAGCTGCAAGGAGCACTGGAGGGAGAAAGGAAGATCGTCTTATTGAAGCCAATACTATTTATTAGACTGGATTCCTTAAGCCTATAACGCGCGATTTTTGTTGTTGGAGAAAACGTTTTTTTAAGCCTAAGAAATCCGCTCTTAAAGCACTGTCTTGACCAGAAGTGCCGTTTTTTCCGTTACAATTTAATCTAGTGCGCCTTGTAGCTATTATCTCGTAGCTAATATGACGTCACTTGACGCTGCTCTATTGCATTCTTTTATCTTTTAGCTAATCGTATATAATTTGCCGGTAAGATATTAGTGGTCACTTTGATTTCGACCCTTTCTTGCCATTTTGCTTATTGGTGGCAAATGTCTTATCTTATCTAAATAAGGGTAAACAAGGGTAAAGAAGCAAAAACAGGGGTAATAAGGGTAAACAAGGGAAGATATGCTTAAACCTTGGATAAACTACTATGAAGGACGATTTACGTACGGCTACCTATAACCTCGATAGTGTGCCGACCTTCTGCAGCGGCGATCGCAGCGCCAGTACGAAATAACTGCGGGCCAGACGATAGCGTAAAGGCCAAACCAGACTGGATGCCTGCGGTTTCAACGCGATGTGGGATGGTGTAAGAAGGACGTCAAAATCGGTTCGTAAACGCAACACCAACCAAACGAATGCAGCAATTTTGACCTTGTAGGCACGTAGTAACGCGAACCTTCTCATCAAACCCCACACCTCAGACAGCACGTGCGCCCTTGTTCAAATTTCGCGTTCGAGCATGCGCAGATCGGTTTTAGCCCCCCACCGAGCAATTGGCGGCGCTGCCTGCCTCCTTACAGCTTACGGAGGACGCGCTTTGTGTGGCGTCTGTTGTAACGGTAAAACGTCCTTCTCGAGTAGTTCGTCCTAGGTAACAAGGGTATAAATAAAGATAAATACGGATAATATAGGGTAAAACAAACGTTATACAACGGCAAGGTATCTGCGCCATTAAGCCGGGGCCCCCCCCCCCCAGGTACCTTAATCAACTTTTTTGTGCCAGGTACTGCGAACATGGATCTTTTGATACACACAACCAGACTTTTTGTTCTATGGTGGGCTTTGTAACCATAACTCGCACTGACAGGCAATCAAATGAAAATTTGAAAATAAATCTTACAAATCTACGAAGAAAGTGCAGCTGTTGGATGCAGTCTAGCGCTTAAAGTGGCACTATCACCGATTGAAATGCGAACGAAAATACTGTGGCGCCATCTAGCGATATTGATATTGTTAACCTTTATAGCTTGCTCGCAGGTGCACGAGGATGAACCAAATTTTCACTCAATAATTAAGGATGTCGTGGCTTGTTTGTTTCGTTAAAAGAAATGCCGTTATGCATTCCTTCGCTTGGTGCAAGCAAACGCTAGATGGTACTACACAGCGCTAGATGTTGTCAGAATTCGTCTGCTTTCAATCGGTGATAATGCCACTTTAATGCTTTGTTCAGTCTCATGATTTAACAAAATTTGAAGTTTTTAAAAACTTACTAGAGACGCTACAAAGGAGAAATAAGTTACTGGGTACAATCCTTGACCTTTCTAACGCTCCTAAACATGCCAAAATCGATCGAAGTCCGCTGCCTTATGGCTCAAAAAGCTCAATGCAACCACTGCAATGCCATACAATTTGTATTAAACGTCGTAAGCAATGAGCTCGAGTGGACAAAAATGCCCCCCCCCCCCCCAACTGCGCAAGTTAATTCTCATGCGCCATGCAGATTTCAATTCGGGCTCGTTACAACAACCAACCAAATTGCAGCTTTAACAACGCGCAGCCTCTCATTTACAACGCACCAAAATTAATTTGTAACACGCCGAAAATCTTTTCCAACGCGATGCAATGCATTTCTAACGAGCCAGAATCACTAGGCCAGTAGGCAGCAGTTCAGTTCGAGACTGTTCACAAGGCCAGCGGAGAAAAAAGATCTGTTTCTCGCCAACCTACACGGAGATTCTATCTTTTCGGTTGAATAACCGTAGTGAGTTACACTGTATTTCCTTTTGCAAGCAAATTATTCAATTTTTGGTAGCAATTGGCTAGGAATTATTCTCATCCGTCGATCCATAAATTGATTCAAAACAATCAAACAAGCAGGACATGCGGCCGTGTTGGACTGGCCCCCTTGAGGACACTTGGCATAGATCTTGAGAGGATCCTCCTCCCATATACAGATAATGAAAATATATTTACATATATATCCTGAAAGGCCTCCCAAATATATAATGAAAAAGTATATGTAATCCTGAAAGACCCTTCCCCCTCCCCTTCATATATATAATGAAGAAAAAAAAAGATTTGGGCTTAATTGTAACTGACTGTGCTGCTATACTTCTTTAACCTTTTTTACTGAATAAGAATACGAAGAATGCACTGAAGTTGGCAGCAACAAGGGGTACGTTTGCTGCTCTCTGTTGTTTGATCCAATGAATGGGAGAGCCGCGTCACATGTGGCGGGTACCCACTTCCTTTTTCTACTAACATTTACTGGTCTTACGCCTCGTTTCGGGGACCATGGGGGTCCTCGGATCCTCTGCAACCGCAGAGTAACCGACTTGGCCAGTCCGTCACTGCATGCAGCTAGGACAGCCAAAGGCTTCCACGCTTCGTTGTCCAACAATTGCGGCATGACAGAAAAGAATTATGGCACGTTGAAAATGAATTGTGCCACGTTGGAAATGAATTATTTTGGTGCGTTAGAATTAAATTCGTACGTGTTTTAAAACTGTGTTGTTGGTTATAACTGTGCGGTTGATGAGAGCGGTTTTGTCCACTCCGGCTGCTTGCCATACAAAGGCTTGTATAGCCCACAACTTGCATTATACTTGCTGCGCGTTGTAACCTCAATCCCCCCCCTATCCCCCCCCCCAACCCCCAATCCTGATGGTGCAAAGCAATTTGACATGGTCTTCCCTCAACAATTATATAAATTTAAATTGTGGCTATTAAAAGAGTTTAATATGTTCGAGAGAAGATTTACCAATCTAGTAAATGTTTACATAGAAAAAAAATATTTGTCTAAAAAAAAAAGGTCATTCCCTCGCCAAAAAAATTAGTCACGCAATCCTGTAGGCCACGTAGTCCTGTAAGGACAAAGTTTGTGTACATGTGTTTTTCAATTTTAAAATTAAAAAAAAAATTAATTAATTGAAAAAGGTGCCTTCTTGGCCGTTGTTCTGAAAAGGTTATGCTAAACTAAAAATTAATTTTCTTTGGCTTAACGCCCCCCTTTCTCCCCCAAAAAAGGGGTTACATTTCCGTTAACTGAAATTGACACACTGTTAGTGGAATTAAATTTGTACCATTAACGTTAACGGAAATAATAATTGGCGTTAACGGATTTGTAGTGAAGGATACAAGCACCGAAATGTTATTGAATGAATAAAAAATAAAAAGGTGCAACATGTAAACAACATTTCGCAACGTTTCGGGTCAGTATGCAACCCTTCCTTCATCAAGCGTAAATACAATTTTCTACCGCAAACATTAAAAAAAAATGTATTTCCGCTTGACAAAGGCTCGCATACTGGCCCGAAACGTTGCGAAATATTTTTTTGCAGCTGTTGCACCTTTCAGGCTTTTTATTCATTGAGCGGGGATGTATACACTATTATCAGTCTTTCCGTTTGTGGTATAAAGTAGTGTTAAAAAGGCCAAGGATTTTTTTGTTTTTTTTTTTTTTTGTTTTACTGTTTCGATTTACGTTTCAGTTATCGATAATTAACACTACAGCGATGTATGGTAAATAATTATTTAAAAGTAAGTGAGAATCCTTATCACTACCGCAACACAGAGCCGTTGCCACTAACGCGCCGAGTTCTGGCTTGAGGTCGTCCGGTACTTGGTCCACGGTGTTCCAAGCGGGATTTGCCAACCTTGCCAAGCAATTCATCATTCCAGCGCTCGAACAATCCTGGGCAACAGTGACAACAATTGATGCGGCGAAAATCGACACCAGCATCTGAAGAGTATGCTCCAGCATATCTGAGTGTACGAAAAAGCAAGAATTTAGTTAGTTAGAAAGTTGCTAGTCATACGGTACGGGTCAATATTTATTCTCTCAAAAACCAAAACTGGGACTACCAAATTCCGAATGGTTCGGCCCTTCAAAGGAGTGATATAAACACACCAAAACATTCGCCTTGCAGTTAATCGCACCGGCTAATAGTTCGAAGGTTAAATGAAAACTCATAGAACGGTATAGAGGGAGACGGGGTGGCTGAATCTTGGAGGGGCACAAGAAATTAGGACCTTCGAAAGGGTGGGTGGAGGGGGCAGAAAAATTGAATTGTATTCAAGGTAGTTGTTGGTGAGAGCGGGAGGGGGGGGGGTTAAGTCATCTTTATCGAACGGATTATGCCATGCAACGCTGGAAAACATGGACTGGAAAGAGGACTTAAGCGGCGTTTATTTAACCTTGTAGCTGACCAACAATTTGTATGGTGAGCTTAGAAGCTCGAAGGGGGGGGGGGGGGTATGCTACATGTACAGCTTTGAACACTTTGTAGCCGCCCCGCCTACACATATAACGTATTTTACAAGGAATGTCTGGAATCTGGATCCCAGAAAATGATAACTTTCAATTTTTCGTATTTTTCCAAATTATGTGTGTCTCTCCACTATCACGCTTGCTGCGGCTAATTATATAACATCAGAAACCCACACGTAAAAACCTTTTCGGGCAGCCGAAACCTGGCCGGCCAAAAACGTGATCCAAATGACGCCTGAGATCCGAACACGCCTCGGAGCCGGTTGCATTCATTTCAAATAAAAGCGTGTATTTTCCTACCAAAAAGAATCCGGAAGGCCTTTGTTTCGAAATGCGTCCTGTGACGTTTATTTGCGTAACCTAGCAACATCTGCAGTTACAGAAACCGGTGCGAACCTCGGCTGCGTCGTTAGGTCTAATGTGACCTATCAACAAATTCGAAACACCGTTTTTTAATTTATTACGCTCCACTGTTGATTTTTTTTTTTTTTTTTTACCTACTCTTGCGTTACTTACTTTACTTACTCTTACTCCTACTTATAAAATGTCAAAATATGTACTACATTTACTAATTTATTATTACGGAATTGTTTAAAGTAAAAAACTAAAAATGATAGGAGGTGTGCGCCAATGAAACATTCTTCAGCGGTGGCTTTTATCAATTATTTAAAATCAATTATTTTATGCCCAGTGGCCGTGGTGCAAACGGGCGTGCCGATATTTGGAAAGCAGCAGCGAATTTTATAAATTTTTATTTCTGTGTACGTAATTTAGAGTACTGAATAATGAAAAATGACGAGAAATTCTCTAACTCAATACCCCAGAGCTACTGGAAATTATCAAATTTTTTTCCAACACTCGTGTTTTGGCCCATTAAACTCACTAGTGCTGGTTACTGACAGAAAATTGATATCACTCCTTTGAAGGGCCGAACCATTCAAAACTTAGCGGTCACTTTTACCAGTTTTGTTTTCTGATATGATATCACTTCTTTTTTTTTTAATTGTGTATTAGACTCAACTCAAGTAGCCTGCAGATGTGTAATAAAGTGCCACGTCAACAACAGCTTGAGTGGCAATTTTCTAATATGTTAATTTCATATTACTCCTTTGAGACGCCGAACCATTCTCAACTTAGTCACCTCTTTATCAGTTTTTTTTTCTGTTTTAATTTGTGCTAGCGGAGTCGCTCGCTTCGCTCGCTCATTCCGCGTCGTCTCGCTGCGCTCGAGGAGATTCCTTGCTGCAATACTTATGATACAGACAGACCTTCCACACAAAAAACGATCAAGCAAATTATAAGAGTGTAGTATGCGATATCGATTATCTCGAGAGAAGGTCAATATTATTTTTTTCCGTCCAAGGAGTCAAGCAAAAAGATCAAGCAATTTATCAGAAAAGCGCTGTTTCTGATGACAAACGCTGATTTTCGTTCGCTTCGTTCACTCAATCAGCGCAAACATTACCTAAGTACCGTGACTGAATGAATGTAACCACCAAGAACCACACATCACTTGTAATTTGTGTTGGTATACACTTTATATGGGTTTTCTTGTTTTACTTATTTTAAGTATATTGTTCTTTACGTCCTGCTCAGTACAGATTTTTCCATTGGGGGGGGGGGGGTCTTATCACTTTACTTTCTGATGATCCCTTACTTGGAGAAACATCTGCAGCACGTCAGATGTAATCTCCTACGAAGGTAAGAGATGAAAGATTGATAAAGCAAAGCAAGACACACATTGAAAAGGTTTACTTTACGTGGAAATCGCACCGCTTTGCTCGTTCAATCCACGCACTCTGTACTTCAGAAAAACGAATGTTTGACACTGTTTTCAAACCAAATCTATTGCTTTGATTTTTCCCTGCGCATCGAGTCAGTTAGTATGAAACCAATTTTTAAGATGTATATGTGGTGTGTTGCAAAATACGTCGTCCGTGCTTTTTTTTTCCACATCATCTCTCTTTGGTTGAGGACGTTTGCATGAAAAAAACTACGACGTCGTTAACAAACACCATCTGGGTTTGAAAAAAAAAACTTTGACGTTACTTTTTCAGGTTCTTTCGCCTGTTTGAGGGTCATAAATCAAGTTTCAGCGATGAAAATAGGCCTATTAAAAGCGCAATTTAATTATCTTTCGTTTGGTCCTACTCCCATCATCGTAGGTGCCTTGGTTCCAGAGGAGTAGAGGTACAAACACGCACGCACGCACACGCGTACGCACATATGATTTTAATGATGTAGATTTATTTAGTTCATATCGCTCCTTTGTGAGGTTGAGCCACTCTCAACTTGCTAGTAACTTTACCTTTTTATTTGGCTTTATTTTGACATTTTATTTGTTTTTCGTGACTTGGATGTAGACACAATTTCTTTGGCAACGTTGGTTATATTTGTGACGACACACTAGCATGTGTGTATATATGCACGTCAGTATGCACGTTATCATTTTCCGAACTATGACCGTCCAATCAGAGACGATGCCGACAATATTAACAATGGTTATAACAATACTTTCGTACTTACGCGCCCTCCCACGCCATTCCCGTTACACCCCTAGGCTGTAAACCAGAAAAGGTATGCAGTTCGTATCGTACTGTAGCTATTCGTCCAATTTCACAGCTGGAAGCCTTCCCGTTATCTCGGTATCAATGAAGAATCGCCCTATGGAAACTAACGTGGTTATATGAGCGGACTAGAATTAGCTAGCTTGCTAGCTAGTAGGTAGCTACACATTTGCAACGTGACGTTATTGAGGGTCAGATTTTGCATTGAAAGCTGCTTAGGCGACATTTCTTCACGAGTTAATTTTTGCCAGGTGGGTCATTGCTCTCCATTTCACCACAATTTAAGCTTTGTACCGCATTATTATTTTTCCCCAAGTACCTGAAATGTGCCCAATTATACTTCAGGTTATTAGACACTTACGCTATGGCGTCGCGCTACAATGGTTTACCTCCTCGACAATTGAATTGATGTGGTGTTTGTGGCCTAACTTGGCGCGACACACTAGCGTGTGTCTAGATTAGCACGAAATCAACATATTTCAGTTTCAGTTTTAGTTTAGTTTATTAGGCCTTGGCCCGAAGCCATGTGCCAACAACTACTAAAGACTAATGCAGGAAATATGCCCAACTATGTATGCTTCAGGATATCTAGAAGTGCGCTAGCGCTTCGCCAGTGAAGTTCAAATTGTTGGATTTCCACGGCGTCTGATTGTTCAAATTAATTGTTAGTGATTAGGCGGTTGGTGAGCGTTGATGTAATTGTGTAATTGTGTGTGTGTTTGCTGCTACGACTGCTTGCCTTAACCGAGACATTGAAAAGGCGTTTTTTGTTATTGAATACTACATATTAATTCCACAGAAAGCTTTGGAAATTGTATTGATCGACGGGGTTTACCGAGTAGGCAACAGAAAGCCTTTTTTCAGAGCTGTGCATAAAGGATTTCAATACGGAAAAGGTATCTCATTATCGTTGATATGATTACGGATTACTAGTAGATAATTCCACTCAGATAAAATAACTTATGCGACCGATCTGCTTGAAATTTGACACTCAGTTCTCGTGTGACTCCAATAGGTGCCTTTTATGGTTTGACATTTGGGGAGATTTTAACTCCAAAGATCTATATATGTAATACCCTTAGGTTGGGCAAGCAAATTCATCATTATGCACTATAATGAAAAAGGGCGAGCGACCGACAATGACAGACAAACGGGTGTGGCCTGTAACAATCAGAAACAATCGAAATATTGCTTTAATAATGCTACCTCTTAGAGCAGACGTGAAGAGTTTCAAAGTTATCTATTATCTGTTATTAAAATAATTGTCCTTTTCTTTCCTTTCCTTTCGTTTTATTTGAGGCCTCAGCCTGCCGCTATACGCCCCAAAAACTGCTTCCGCATAGCCGAGTAACCGAGTAACAATGAACCTCTGTTAACTTATTGTTTCCGTTTCACAATTAAATCGAAATGCAATACTGCAATTGAAACTTATCTAAAATCTAGACACACGCTGCTCTGTCGCGGCAAGTTAGGCAACAAACGTCACAACAAACATCACATCAATTCAATTGTCGAGGTTGCAAACCATTGTAGCGCGACGCTATAGCGTCAGTGTCTTACATCTTGAAGCATAGTTAGGCACATTTTCAGGTACTTGGAAAAAATATAATAATGCGGTACAAAAGATTAAATTGTGTTGAAATCGAGGGCAATGACCCACCTGACAAAAATTAACTAGTGTAGGAATGCCAGCTAAGGTGCTTTCAATACAAAATCTGACACTCAATAACGTTGTAAATGTGTTACTACTAGCTAGCTAGCTAATTCGCTCATCTCCATGTTAAATCCCATTGGGTGATTATTCGTCGATACCGAGATAACGGGAAGGCTTCCAGCTATGAAATTGAACGAATGGCTGCAGTACGATACGAACTGCGTATGTTTTATGGTTTCGAGCCTGGGGGCGTAACGGGGATGGCGTGGGAAGGCGCGTAAGTACGAAAATATCGTTATAACCATTGTTAGTATTGTCGGCATCGTCTCTCATTGGACGGCCGAAATTCGAATACTGAGAACGTGTATAATGACGTGCGTGCCTATAGACACACACTAGTGTGTCACGTTAAATCTAAACAACGTTGCAATGAAATTGTATTCACGTCCAATTCACGAAAAATAACCCAACTTTAAAAACAAAGCAAAATAAACAAAGCTAAAAACTGGTAAAGAGGCCACTAAGTTGAGAGTGGTTCGGTCCTTCAAAGGAGTGATATCAACACACCACAACTAACTAAATAAAACAAATCACAAAGTTAAAACCAAACCCAAAACCTATAAAGAGGTGACTAAGTTGAGAATGATTAGGCCTGTAGTCAAAAGGTAGCAGCAAATTGTTTTAAAACCTATTTCTTGTTGACGTGGCACTTTATTACACATCTGCACGGTAGTGGAGTTGAGTCAATACACATTTTTTAAAAAAAGGAGTGATATCATATCAAAAACCAAAACTGGTAAAATGGGCCGCCAAGTTCCGAATGGTTCGGCCCTTCAAAGTAGCAATGTTCTGGTTTTCATTTAACCTTCGAACTATTAAGCGGCGCAATTAACTTGGCGAATGTTTTGGAGTGTTGATATCACTCCTTTGAAGGGCCGTGTTTGAAGGGCCGTGTTTGAAGGGCCGTGTTTGAAGGGAGTGTTGATATCACTCCTTTGATATCACTCCATTCGGAACTTGCCGGCCTATTTTTACCAGTTTTGGTTTTTGATATCTTTTACATTATAAACAAAAGTCTCATAGCAGAAATGAAGCAACCGCAACGATGACCCCCGGAAGGGGAACAATGAAAACGTGCGAGTGTGTCAATTCTTGGGCTTGAAGGTGAAACCGGGACGTTGTTGCCCTGAAAAGAAGTTGAAATAACGCACATTGTTACCTCGACTAACAATTTGCTCTGCGCGGTCATCGCAAAGGCATATCTTAAATGACGTCATGTACGAAGGTCAGTTAATTTTCGCACGCTACCGGAAGTGGGGAGGGGCCTGAACGGGAAATGCCCGTTGGTGGGGCAGTGCCTATGTTAGAGCCACTATTTGATTACGATATTGCTTTGCGGAGGGAGAGGATTGACGGAAAGGAGGAGTGTTACACAAAGAAAAAATTGACTGTTGCAATGGACGATCAGGCAGCACCGAGCAAATATTGGGAAACAACCACGGGTCAAACAAATCCCCGGGCGAAGCCGGGTACGATGCTAGTTATAAATAAATCATCTCATCGTCTACTAAACTATTTAATTATACCAAAGTGACGATTTTCTTCAGGCTATTCAAAAAACGATTTACAATAATTGTATTTTCACTAGTTGTGCCCGTGTGCATGCTGCGCACCCCTCCCCCACCAGCACCCGCACGTCCCTGCCCCTGCCCCGGGCGCGCCCGCCGCGCCGACCCACCCCATTGCACCCCCTTCCTGCACTCCCATAGTGCGGGTTCAGAATATTTCTCAGGTGTTTGGTCTTTGGTTTTAAATTTATCAAAACATATCACATATGCCCTCCCCCCACAATTACTTTAACCCCCATTCCGCACACTCCTGCCCCCTTCCGGATACGCATACGTGTCTCCCCACACACGCTTGCCCGCATCCCCCTCCCCGAAAACCTCCCCCCCCGTGGCATTTTCCCTTTGGTGCAGCCCCGGAAAAGTCGCTGGCGTGTGCTTGACTGAAGGCTAAAAAAAACCTATCACTGAGAAATTCAGTAAGCAAGTAATCCCATGTTTGAGTTACTTCGGTAATTCACTTCGGTAGCGCGCATTGCCCGCCACACACACTTGCCCTGGCACCCTCTTCCCCAACCCCCGCCCCGTGACAAATCCTCTTTGGTCCAGCGACGTAAAATGCCGCCCCGTGACATTTCCTCTTTGGTGCAGCCCCGGAAAAGTCACATGCGTATGTTTGACTGAAGGCTAAGCAAGTAACCATATGTTTAAGTTAATCCTTTGAAACAATTCACCTCGGTACCGTGCATGGCGACATTTTTGCAAGCAACGATTGTTGCGCCCACTTAAAAACAATTCAACTCCTTTCTGGAAGTGAACATTTAGGAAATAAATGCGCATTTCCATCGTATCGGGCTGCCAATTTCGAGGCCTAATCGTCGTTTGATTTCAAGTTGTCTGGTTTAGTAGACACGGGTTGTTTTTTTGTTTTTTTTTTTAGCTCAAACGCCGACAATGGCACAGTCCACGCAATTAAAACTTTGTTGGCCGATTTGGTACCACAACAATACCAAAAAATGAACCCCAAAACGGTGCGGCAGGTCTGGTAAGTGGCGCCATTTCTTCGAAGACTTTGGAAAAAAGTGTTATAACCCGAACTTGTAGTCCAAGGCCGTCAATTGACGGCGACATGGCAGGTTTGGTAAGTGGCGTTATCTGTTCGAAGACGTTGGAAAAGTGTACCAACACGAAGTGTCCCAGATGGCGCTACAGGGTGGGGTACTTGATTGTACGACGGAATGGCGTGCCCGGTGACTTGGACGCCTGCTCCCTATTATATATGTATACAAGGAGCTCACAATCAATACTCACATAAGGAAAAACCATAAAACAACCAAAAGGGGTGATATCATACAAAAATCCCATAAGGGTAAAGGGACCCTTCAAGTTTTCGCCATAGAAAGTAGTGATATCACAGCCAAAATGGCTGCAACCAAGTTTTCCCTCCCAACCGTGGTCACTCAGTCTTAACTGACACCTCAGTGATTGTCAGTTAAGCTTGTATGTTAAGTTGTCACGGTTCGGACCACAAACTTGGTGACAGCCATTTTGGCTATGATATCATTACTTTCTATGGCGTCGCGCTACAATGGTTTACGTCCTCGACAATTGAATTGATGTAATGTTTGTTGCCTAACTTGGCGTGACACACTAGCGTGTGTCTATATATAGTTCTAATTGACACATGACCCCAGCCGGTGGTGTGACGGCATACTACCACGGTACGCCTTTAGCGCATACTGCAAAAAAATCCATATACTAACGCGTAGATTAACACGGGGCGAGGCAATAGTCTGGTCTCAAATATCAGATTTCGGCTAATTCTGAAGACATATTTGTAATGTAAGGCAGATACGACAAAGCGAGTGTATACATTTGCCTTGAAAACGACGGCATTCTATTTCTGATTCGGCACAAGATGCAGGACAGCAGTGAGTCGCAATAGGCCGGCGTAACACATTACAAACTACGTAAACGGATTGAAAATTGAAGCATTACAGTTGAACCGAAGTCTTTCCTGGAAGTTCAGGGTATTGTGAATGGAAATGAGAAAATACAGGGAAGACTGTTCCAGTTTGGTTTTTCTCGCCAATATTGTAATACTCCGATATTCAGTCTGCTTTCCTAGCTTTTAATGTTTTACGCTGGGTAACAATTTTGCAGTAATCACTTTTCTGTTGTATCTTGTGCAATTTCTGATAGTATGCGGATGATTCTGAATACTGCGTTCAAGGTCATTGCAATGTCGTCAGTAGAAAGGCAAGCGGAAAACAAGCCAAACAGCGAAATCAAACGGTAGGGATAACGTAGTGCAGTGAGCCACCTTTAAGCACTTACACTTCATCGGAGTGGCATGACCCGGATTCGAACTGGCAACCCAATTTGTCCTCAGATCACTGATATAACGATCTATATGCCCACTGAACTGACAGTTATAAGGTCGATCAGGACCAAGGGCGTACTGGGATGGTCATATAGGCCCGGAAAATGGTTAACGTAGGCTCCTCTCTTGTTTCATTTCGTAGATATCAGTAGACCTCGGAACGACCCTCGGAGCAAAGGCCCCACGGGTAACGTCCCGTTTACCCGCATGGCCAGTACGCTCCCGATCAGGAGAATATAACGAGATGAAGGAACAAGGAGTTACGAAGTCGAACTGATTTAGTTTACTGTAGCGTTTGACGGATCAAAATAAAAAATTCGACTGATACCGGGAATCTAACCGCAGCCTCTTTCGAATTACACACCAACCGATTTGCTGACTAAGCTGTATTGACACGAGTACCAAACCTTATAAAAAAATTTGTATAAGACGGATGCCTTTTTTTGTACGACAACAATTCATTGGTCCCAGGTCTCTGGTGCCAGGGTTCGCACAAGACCACAAACAAACTTTCCATCACTCTTCACGAAAATATCTAGTAATAATGGTGAACGTGATGGGGGAAAAAAGCAGCGAAAAAAGTGGGGAAAATAAAATTTTACGGAAAAAAGCCGGAGGAAAAAAAATTGTTTGGTGTGTTCTTTTTTTATGTTTGTTGTTGTCGATGAGGTTAGGACAGTTGCCTTGGTT